>JAXQQM020083696.1:0-204152 GCA_034641835.2 Pinus albicaulis | reverse complement strand
AAATTGTAAAGGAAATCCTGCATGTAATCTCATTCACCTTGCACGCTCCATGAGTGTCCTATTCATTCTCTTTGACACACCATTTTCCTATGGTGTTCCTAGAATTGGATTCTCTTTGTGAATTCCATGATGTGAACAGTACCGATCAAACTCTTTGTTGCAATATCCATATCCATTGTCTAATCTGAGACACTTGAGCTTATTTCCTGTCAAATTCTCAACCAAATATTTCCACTTATTGAAAGTATCAAATACATCAGATTTATTCTGAATATAATAAATATAGGTTTTCCTGGTTGCATCATCAATAAAAGTAACATAATAACAAGAGCCATCGAGAGATGATACCTGAGCAGGTCCCCATACATTTGTATGCAAAAGCTCTATTTTTTCGTTCTTCTTTTATTTACCAACTCTAAGAAATCTGACTCTTTTTTGTTTTCCATAAACACAATTCTCATATAAATCCAAATCAACATGCTTCAAACCTGGCAAAAAAATTTCTTGAGTGAAGAATCTGAATCCCATTCTTACTCATGCACACAAGCCTATGATGCCATGATGTTGTGTCTACTCCTATGAAGGTTAAAGCATTAACATAATTAGAAATACCTTTGCATAAATACAATGTACTAAAATTTTCTCCTTTTTCTATTACCACGGCTCCTTCAGTGACCTTCCAGGTTTTATCTATAAAATTAGTCACAAAACCTTCACCACCTAACTGCCCTATTGAAATCATATTTTTCTTCAGATATGGAACATGTGTTACCTACTTTAATAGCCATTTGTTTCCATTCTGTTGTTTTATAAAAAAATTAACCATTCCAATTATTTTACAAGGTTTATTATCACCCAGATGAACCCGTCCAAAATTTCCTTGAACATAGTCATGTAAATGTTTCCTATCAGCTGTGGCATGGAATGAGGTCCCTAAATCTACCACCTGGGCATCAATAAATTTTTCTAATTAAAGAATAAAAGCATCTTGAAACACATCACCTATCAAATTTGCTTCATGATTTTTTTAATGTTGTGTGTCTCCTTCTTTTCCCTTTCGAGACTTACAGTCTTTCTTCAAGTGTCCTTTAATTTCCAACACACTATCCTCGATCTGGACTTGGATATTCCTTTCCTTGAGTTACTGTGATATCCTAGGTTATGAGCACCATCATTAGTTACATTTAAAGGGGTTAGTTGTCACCTTTTTAGCCTTATCAGTCTCTCATTCTCACATTTAATTGCATTATGTTCATATGTTGCATAGTGTATTTGGTGTATTAAGGGTTGTCATACTTCGAATTCCTAATGTGGTTTAAATGTTGGATAAACAAGAGAATATGCCATTTTTTCTTAAGATTGCATAATCAAATCTTGGAGTTGAAAGAGGGGAGTGATTATATGGGTTTACCACCTCCTTAACTCATAAAAGAAGCCAAGGGATCCTCGAGATTCTCCTCCAATAGCTCAAAATCAAAGGTAGCCAAGCAAGTGGAAGATTAAGTGGAGCCTAGCTCCACATCTCTCGAAGTTAGGGGGAAAAATCACCTACTTTCTAGGGAGTTTCTGGTATCTACCCTTTCGGATAAATAGGGAAGAGCAAGATCTCATTAGGGTTCGATTTTTGGAGATAGCTAGATCACTCTTAGCTCTTGTAATAGACATTTGTGACTTTTGTGTGCTATGTAATGAGGCGGGTTATGCAATAAAATTAGTATTCAGTTGCTTCTTCACTGATTTAGTTTCAGGGAGTTGAGCTTGTGGGTTAGGGCCTAATCCATTGGCCTAAGTCTCTCTTATGTATTTTTGTTTACCTTCCATGTTGTTGTAGTTAGTTTTCTTACATTTAATTTCACTATATTTAGTATTCTTCCATTTCATGTTGTTGAAATTAGTTTCTTTGAGTTCATGTTGTAGTAGCATAGAAAACCATAAAACTTTGTGTTAAAGCCTCCCTCTCTTACCTCTTCCATTAGGGCTTGAGGAGGGCAGATATTCACCACAGGCCCAACTTGATTTTAGTTTATGATTTCTTGGAAATAGTAGCTAGGTTGTTTTTCTTATCATGAACATGTTGTGGATGTAGAGTTAGTTTTTTGTTTCAAATGCATAGGTAGGTTTGCTTAAATTCAACTCATATTTTCCACCATTCTCATCATAGATTTTTCAATGATAAATGCATGAACATGTAGTTTGCTTACAAGTTTGAGTAGATTAGCAGAGGAGGACTCCACCAACATAATTAGCTTCAGTTGCCACCCCTCACCAACCAACTTCCAACCAAATCGCCTTCAGCCCTATTTTTTGGAAATATTCACCACAACACCGAGAGCCACCTTGGAGGTGAAAGAAATGATTTTAAAGAATTTATGAGATTGGAAAATTGGTTGGATACCTTCCATCCACCTAAATCCACCTTCATTCCACCTCTCCTACCCCTTTCCTCCCCATTTATGGCCTCAAACTACCCTCGGCGTGTTTCCTGTAGCGTTTCAGGACATCCTGTAGCACTATAGGAAATCCTGTAGTAGATCCTATAGTAGTGCCATTCAGCCACTTATTCAGTCCAAAAACTCTCTTTCACATCAGCTAGACTTGACACAACCTCTAAGACACCTTAAGCTCTGAAACCATGAGTCCAATACCTTCTTAAGTCACCTCATTGCCTGCTCCTTTTGCTGCAAAATAGAGTATTTACAAGCATAGTTAGCTCATTAATAGATGCATTGTTAAGCATAGTGGTAAAGCATGAAATAGGTAGAGTTAAATTAGTCATTTAGTTCTACCTATGTGCTTAGACTAGTTTCCCTTTCTGCAATTTCAATTCTACAATTTAATTCATGAATGCCACTTAGTTTAACTCTATTTCTTGCATTAGATTAATCATGGATTCCCTTTCTTGTAGATATCTAGATGAGTCTTTATGCTCTAGAAAATTTCCTTTCTGGTAGAATAATGATCATGAGTTATATCCAGTCCTATCTTTCATTCAGAAGTGTGACATACTTCATTCCATAGAAGTAACCTTAGTAGTAGCACCTCATCGTAGGACTAAGAGGAGGATGGCATGAATAGAATGCATCTGCTATGTATATAGAACTGTCACCTCCAAGTTTGTACGAACCCCAGGTTGATAAAGTAAAGTAGAGTAGCCTCTAGGAGTTGCAGCACTCTTGGTGCAGTACCAAGGCTCACCACTTTTTGGTGTCGTTCTTGGGGAGGTGTCTAAGTAGATGCTTTGATTATGTTATAGAATTTTTTTATGCTTTTCTTTTATAGTCAGTTCCGAAATATTGAAAATTACAAATACATTTTTACTTTCATGCTTCGTAGGAGTAGGAATAACCAAGGAATTGTTTTACCAAAATCCCCCACATCCCCACACAGTCACCCTTCACTCTTCTTCAATGACTGTGAGGTTGAGAAAACCATAGGTGAGTCACTTGAACACTTTGAAGAACCTGTTGGAGAAGAAGAGGAACTTGCCTCACATGAAGAACCTGCTTCACCAATTCAAGCCATGGTTGAGACTAGGACCCAAGGAGTCTTTCCCATTAGAGAAAAAGATGGGGAAACTAGGATGAACAACATCAGTCCCTCATCCCTTCCACATTTCCATGGAATTACCTCTAAGGATCATGACACCTTCATGTTCAAATTTGTTATTGTCTGCAGGACCTATGACTATGCCTCAGATAACCAAAAGTTGAAGCTATTCCCAGCCACCCTCAAGGATGCATCCTTGCACTGGTAAATGGGTTTTCCTGGGAACACCATCACTACTTGGGAATAGATGCAAGAGTCCTTTAACACCAAATACATGGACTACTGTAGATCCAAAGAAACCAAAGAGGAAATATTTAAGATGAATTTAAGACCTGATGAATCCCTAAAAGACTATGAGGAAATATTCCAACTGAACTATAAAAGGGCCAACTGCACCCTTGATCCTGGATCACTTAAACTGGTACTTTTCCGAGGGATCATGGAGGAGGTGTTAGAAACCCTTAATATGCATTCAGGAGGAGATATCTATTGGCTGCCTTATGAGGACATCAAAATTGTCTTTAGGAACCACTCTAGGGCAGCCAGGAAAAAAGGTAGAGCTAGTCAAATCATGACCAACACCCCTTCCTCTTCCACCTCCATCAAGGATGAGATTGGAAATATGTTGGAGGACTTCAAAAGTGATATGTTGCACACCTTTCCTTTGCAAATGGACACAATGAAGATCAAGATGAAACAAGAGGAAGTAGAAAGGGCCTTGGCTATCTTCTGCCATAGATGTACTAGAAAACACCCTCAGAACAAATTTCCATTAAATGTCATAGAGGTTTTCTAAGTGTGAAGAGAATCGTGCCACAGATAAGTGCCCCTCCTAATCTGGGCTCAAAGCTGTATATCAAGGTGGGGAAGTAGGACCTGAGCAACTCTATTTCATAAATTAGAGGAGGCCTCAAGGGCCTCGGTCATATCAGTAGGGTATGCAAGGTGCACTGTACTCCTACTATCATAGAAATCAGAATGCACCTATGTAGTCTTAGTACACCTCCACTCATCCATCATGGTTGTTATCACTAGAAAATCGGACAAGAAAAAATGACATTATTAAATGTAAAGCAGAAGGATTTACAGGGCTGAGGAACATTAGAGGATCTTAATATTTAAAAAATCTCTAAGGTCAAGAGGCAAAAATAAAATTGTGCACCAGAGACACATGCAAAATGCGCCTTGCACGCATTTTCCTTCGATAGGTGTGCTGGTCTATGCAGCTTTCCCTCAAAAAGCCGCATGGTCCTACGAATGGTAGAAGTCACTTTCCGGGACCACTTGACACACCTCAGGAAATAATCCTCCACTTGAGGCCACCCACGGACAGCCACCTAAGCCACCTTGGGACCTCAAGTGAGCACACAAAGGAATCAACCCTCTCTCTTGGGTCATCATCCACAAGTGTACCAAGAGAGGGAAGAAGATTTTGAATTTGCCTATAAATTGCCACCATGAGAAGAACAAAATGAGAACACATTGTTATGCTGGAAAAATTTCCCATGAGAAATCCAGTAATGTGTGATCCAGAGCAGCAATGGAGTATAGGATTCAGTTGTTGGCCACCCAACAACTTCAATCCTTTGGAGAAGAGAGAGACTGTGCGACATCAGCTAAAGGGTAAAAGCTTCCTTGCACTAGGTCTTAGAACTGTATAGTTCTAATGATCCTTTGGAAAGAGTGTAACTTTTTATATTTCTTACTAACAACGATCAATAAGAGGGGACTTTGATTCAACCGTTTGCATTATTGTCACATTTGACTCATTGTGAGCTTTTGTTTTTGTTTTAGTTTAGTTGTGTTTCTTCTCTATATATTTTATATATATTAGCATGTGTTCACTAACCTGCTAACCATATTTTATACCTGTGACCATATCTTGTAGGTTGCAACCACTCCTACCAAGCACCAGTGGATTGGTACACTTGTGCACCAAAACCACCACTACAAGATTGGAAACTCCACTTGCTTTACCTTTTTAGTTAAGTGGTTGCGCTTGCTGTAGAGGCCTTCTCTCTACTCTAAAGTGTTGCTGGGACAACTCCCATTCTCCTCTTCTCTCCTTATTCACCCATAGTCAAGATTTGTAATTAGGAGTTTCGGAAATTTCATTTACAGGAAAACCGCACATTGTTTACTCAGACAGATGTGGAAATCCACACGAGTTCATTTCTGACCTATGTGCAGAGTTGCGCGCCTGTGTGAGGCATTTCCACGCGGAAACCAAGGACCAAATTTCTCAGTGGTTTTCTTTAATTTCCTAATTGTAAAGTGACTTGCAGCCGAGATAGAAATTGCTAGCACTTTATGTGGTGTCCCATGACTGTTTAGAACTTGATTTTGGCTGTGTTTTAGTTTTTCTAGTTGCATAGTTTTAAATTTTAAAGTTTATCTTCACAAAACTAACATAGTTTAAGTAGGGGGAAGTTGAGTGGTGAAAATCCACCTTTGCAATTTGAATTAACTCATTTTCTGAAAATAGACACCAAAAACACATAGACAATTAGCAGGAGTAAGTGGCCCTAATCCACGTATTCTTAGCTAGTTTTCATTTATTTTATTTTTTCCTAGTTAGATCATTAATTTTAGTTTAAATTTTTGCAGTAGGAGTTGGGACCAGGACTTAATTATCTTAAGAGAAGAAAGTAATCTCTGTTGCCCTTGCACCTTTTGGTGACCCTGGGCAGGCTTATGAAATCTCTCTTCTGATAATTTTCCCTCTCCCTTTAGTTAATCATTTAGATTAATTAGGCAAAGTTGTAAGCGAGCCACTATCCTCACATGATTTTCTTATCACAAGGAACAATCAAAACATAGATTAATAGGGGATGTGTAAAGGATCACCACATATCCACATCTTAAAATTGTGTGATTGTTCACTTTTTTCTCACACACTTCTACACCATAAGTGAAGTAAAGACTCCTTAAAAATAACCTAACCGAACTCATTAAATTTCCGCACAGGGGCCACAAGAAAAATTATACTTCAGGTTAGGATCATGGGGGTAGGCATCCAATAAGCCATCATGGTCAATTTACATCTTGAGACATAGAAGTTGACTGAATAGGGAGATTTAAATCCGTCTATCCACCCACAAAAAAGAAAACTTGAGTGCCACAGAGACCTGATTCAAAGGGGGTTAAGCTTAGGCCCAGTGCGTGCGGTATTTTTTAGGGCTACCTGACCCATCTAATGCTTGTTAATGGCAGTGGATTTACCAACAAGGTCAAGACTTGGCCGCTCACGTGGGATGAAAAAACTTAGTGGAAAAATCTAGGGCATCCTTCCCTATAGGTGATGGTGCAGGCAACACTAGATCCTCTACCCATTACCTTGGTTGATTCTTCGGCTGTTGGAAGGCGTTGCCAGTTCTTTCCATCTCCTATTTCTATGATTTTTTTGCTGGAGGATATAGAATGAATTTATTTGTTGAGTTTCCATCAGAAATAAACATATCACCAGATCTACAACTAATGAAAGCATCAGTTGTAGCTAACCAAGACCTACCTAAAATGAGTGGATGTCCCCCTAGGTTTTTCTTGGGAGTTAGGATCATGAAGTCAACTAGATACTCCCAAGAATCTAAGGACACATATATATTTTCTATTACACCATCTGGCTTCATTACTGATCTGTATGCTAACTGCAATAATGTTGGTGTATATTGAAGGTTTGGAAGCCTAATTTGTTCCATAATCTATTTTCTCATGTTGTTGATGGCTGCTCCTAAGTCAATTAATGTGTTTGGAATCTCAATGCCATTAATGTGAGTTTTTGCAACTCGACTTCTAGGGTCCAAATATTTTTGAGTGACTATTTTTCCCATCATAATGTTAGCAATTTTTCCTACTAATTGAATCCTTTTTGTGTCTCTTGTTCTTCTTCTTGGTTTTTTGGTGCTCAACTCTCTTATTGTTTTAGCTAGAATATGAATCTCTTTAATGGCCTATAGCAAAGGAATTTTGATACAGCCATTTTTCAATTCATCTACAACATCATAATTGGGCAACAAAATTTGTTTTTATATCCCTCTATCGATTTGAAATATTTCAAGAAAAGGATGGTTAGAAATAGATACTGAATGTTGCTTAATTATAGAGGTTGATTTTACTGGATACCTAAGAGACACCAAGAGATGATACCTAAGTAGGTCCCCTAATACATTTGTATGAAAAATCTCTAATTTTTCGCTCTTCTTTTTTTTCCCAACTCTAAGAAAACTGGCTCTCTTTTATTTTCCATAAGCGCAATTCTCACATAAATCCAATCAACATGCTTCAAACCTGGCAACAAATTTATTGAGTGAAGAATCTGAATCCCCTTCTCACTTGTGTTCCCAAGCCTATGATGCCATAATGTTGTATCTTCTCCTTTGGAGGTTAAATCATTAACAAAATTATAAATACCATTGCATAAATACAATGTACCAACCTTTTCTCCTTTTGCTATTACTAGGGCTCCTTTAGTGACCTTTCAAGTTTTATTTGTAGAAGTAGTCACACAACTATTGGCTTGAGGGGTCCTGACCCAGGTTCGGTGTGCAAGGTTTTCCAACAAACCCCAATACTACTGGCCCTTTTGGCAGTGACCTGCTTGCGCAGGTCAAAGTCTCACCCAAAGTAGTATGGGTGGGTGCTGGAACCAGGTCTTCGCACCCTGAGAAAGGAAGGGTAAGGCAAGTAGAGCTGCGCTAGATCTTGTAATTACCAGATTGCCTTGTTCTGCGTAGAGTTAATTAAGTCTCTATTCGCATCCACGTGCGCTAGATCTATAGTTATATTCTTTTTATAACATCAACACAGCATTACATAAACACATTGGAACATATCTAGATCCAAGCACGTAGTTACATAGATCTTCGCAGCTAAAATACAGAAAAATACATAACACAACAATTATCAACAGATCACATAAAAGTACTCACAGATTCAGTTCTTTAACAATCTTTCGCATTCATTCATTCATCAATTCTCCCTTACAATTCCCTTCCCAACCTGCGCACACAGCAGCAGGTTCCGCACACAGCTGGACTTGGATCTCTGCGCACACAGCCAGCAGGAGTCCTTTCACCAAAACCCAAACAGATAGCTTAAACAACATATCGAATCCATAGCTCATCATTTCTTATCTTCTTACAATACAAAATGCTTCTCTATTTATAACAATCTAACCTATCTTTCCCTATGGTCTACAACCCATGGTTTTCAGACCCCTGGTTTACCCTTTTACCCATTACAATGCTTTCAGGGCTTTGACCCACCCCAAAAACCCTGCGCTAAACTAAATATAACCAAAAATATCAAAATTGGACCAGTTTCGTAGCTTGTTAGGAGACCCTGTTCCAATAGTCCCCCAACACAATCTTGTGACTCGTCCCGAGTCACTACACTGGTGCTGGCTTCGATTTGTGCGCGCAAAGTATCTAGAGCACGGACAAGCGGAGGGATTACTTCTTGACTTTGGGTCACAACTTGTTGCGCAATGTTGACAAGCGCTAGGGAGGTAGGCCCATCTGGAGACGCAATAATCCATTCTAATAGCTGGTGGAGGTGCGCAATGGAAGACTGAGCATCGTGGGCGAGCTGGAGTGCGGTGTCAGACCATGGTTTCAATCGTTTGTGGACAACATGCTTGGAGTGGCAAAGGTTCTCAATCTTTTCCATGGCAGCTAGGCACTGCGCAAAGACGTGGGAGGGTGTGGAGGCTCTGACTTGGTCCAGAGCAGCTTCTGCCTGCTGTAATTCTTGCTGGACATGCTGAAGCGTAGAATGATGCTGCACTACCGTCCATATTTGTGTAGCTGTGTCAACCAATTGTGTGCCCTACGTCAGCTGCTCATGAATAAGACATGTTGCGTCCGTGACCACCACAATCCGCTGGGCCCGTACTTCTAGAGTAATGTCATACTGTTGTTGCCTGTCCTGGTCATGGTGGTGAACCTCTCACAACACTCTGGAGGATAGTATTTGTAGCTCTATGTGAGATAGATACGCTAAATCAATTTAGATGTCCCCAATAGATGGATCAGGATTATTAACTAGGGCAGTGCCAAGGAGTGAACACACATTGATTCTACTGGGTGGTACTCTGGAGTTGTGAAGAAGTCACAGCATGTCCCTATATCTCAATGTTCCTTCTTGGCGCAGAATCAGTTGGGACCTGGTTGTGATGCTGCAGGCAGGGGACTGTGGTACTAGCACACCTTCTTCTACTGTATCTTCTAAGGCCATCCGGCTGGGTCCCAAGGCAATTGCTGGGGTGCGAAGGCCGGTTGCGCAGTACTGGTGCCTCTATGTTTGTGGCTTGCAGATAATTTTGTCTACATGAAGCCGGTGTTCATTCCTTTGACTGCACTCAGTATTCCCAGGCTTCCTTAATATGATATCTATGGGTACTAAACTACCCTGGGCGAGATCATTCAGCGGGTTAGGGTCCATCCGAGCAACAAGAGAACATGTATCCCAGAAAATATTAATGAGCGCAAAAACCTAGCACATAGATAACAGGAGCATGTCGTAGAGTAAATAAATAGCTTGGTGCAAAGTCTTCCATCCATCTGCACACCATCCGGAGCTATTTAATGGCAAAGTAGTTCGTTCATGGCATGTACCATCGATCATTCGGATCGTTATTACCATAAATGGCTGAATTGATGATCTGCCGCTTGTTTTTCGTACTTGTAAGGTTCTTTTCTTATCAAATAGGGATGTGCTGATGGTCATCCTTCGTGCCCGAGGTCATGTCCACGGAATGTCAGACCATGGATGACGCCTGTATGTCATTCGCGTACCCTAAATGAAGGTCGACGCAAGGTGTGGCTTCAAGTTGGCCATCGGTATTTTCGAGCCATGCACTTCGCCCATGGTTGGGACGTCCCTGTACGATAGGGTTGTGTCACGAGTCCTTGTGCTATCTATTATTGGAGATGTTCACAAATTCTCCCAGTTACACGTGGGTTCAGGCAAGTCCGTAATCCATCGCATGCTTAGGTCAGTGGTATCCCGGCAAGCCTGTCCAGCCAAGCTTCGATCACACCCTTGAGGGTTGTACATTAGCAAGCATCTGCATAGGTCAACTGACCGTGGAGCCCATCTAGCAATTGGGGTCCCTCTGTGCAAGATCACCCTACTTCAATACTTTCGTTGAGTGAATAATACCAGTCCCTGCATGGGTGCTTCACATAGTGCTAGTGGCAGTGCTCCATGCCTGCATTCCGTTGGAACCTTAGGTTCAACAGTCTTCTGACTATCACCTGCTTCCTCCTGGCAGGGCAGGTTTCATTTCGTGGTAGAGATGCGACAAAAATTCCTGATGGTCTGAAAACATCGAAGCGCCAAGACCTCATGCAACTGACCTTACCAATTTTCCAGCTCCTCATCAGAGTCGGAAAAAAATTCACTATCCTTTTCCCAGCAGAGCATTCCTTCATCCGTGGGGTTAACCTGATCTTCATCCTACGCAGTTAATTTATGAATGTGATCTAATTACTCCTTCTCATAGGCTGGCTCTATATACCGCACACCTTCTGCTGGATCTAGTGGGACTATGACACACGTACCTTTGTTTTCAAACACCATGTTGTGCTTCTTGAGATTGATGACACCCCCCATGTCTATTGCCCAGTCCAGTCCGAGGAGCGTAGGGTAAGGGTCCACGTCTTCTACAATTTCTATTACTTAAAAATCAGCTAGTACCCTTACCCCTGTGATGTCAACCATGACTTTTGATAACCTACCCAAAGGGATGATCTTTTGTTGATTTTCCATTCGCAGTTGGATGGTGGACCATTCCAATTTAGGTTCTCCCATTCGTTTCCAGGTCTGCTTTGGTAATACATTCACATCTAACCCAAGATCTAAAATAACCTGATCCATCTCATAGTCACCGATCTGCACAGTTAATCACATCTCTCTTTTGGTGCATTTCTTATAGCCGTATAGTTTGTGTAAATCCTTGGTCTCAAGGATCAAATACTACTGAGTGTGTTCGCAATGCTTTGAGATTAACTAATGGCCCGAAGATTCCTTAGCAACTTCAGATAGGCTCTCTCGTAAAGGGCTCAACCTTCTTCTACTTGAGTTTGCATCGGCAGCTACGCGTGTCGCTGGTGCATGTCCTTCAAAGTGTACTCCCTTCCGAGAGGAAAGCTCCTCTTTTGCCCTCGGGTGACTAGCTTGTTATCGTATTATAATCCCCTTACACTTGGATCTACCTTCCTTTAGCCTGGGCTTTAACACTTGCATATCTCCGTGAAGGTGTTGCTTTTCCTACTTCTTGGCTATTAAAATTGCGTCCTCATCTCATGGTCTGCTCGCCACAACATTTGCACGATGTCCTGGTGGGGTTTTGGAATTCTATGGAAAAGTGCCCTATCTCTCCACAGTTATAACAAATTAATTGTCCACCTCCCTACCCTGCGCTTCCTCCCCGACCTCCTCTGCCTCGGGCTGGTGATCCTCCAAAGTGCGCAGAAAGCCTCAGCGACGCAGGGTCTAATTGTACCCTATATAAGTTCCCACGATCCATCATTAAGTCATAAGTATGACAGTTCTTCTCATCATGTCCCATTGATCAGTAGAATCGATACCATTTTTGCTTTAGTTCTGGGACATACGCACCTAGCCAAGGGCAATGGTTTGTATCATGTAGCCCTGCTACCTGGCTTGACCCCGGTTGTAACAGGACAAGTTCCATACTTGCTCCTGGGCATATCAGACTAGGTCCTCCTGCTTGCATGTAATCCATCAGCAGAGGGCACTGATCCTTCGTATGGCTAGACACCCGGCATTGTATGCCCTAGAGATCTGCGCAGCTATCCTTTCCTCGTTCTTTTTTCAGGTTCTGTATCTCCATATGCATAGCCCCAAGTTGTTCCTGGATTTGTTGTACCCCTGCGGACGTATCCTCCTAGGGTGCAGCTTCTAGTTTCATACCGACTTCCACAGATTTCTCCTGAGATTCAAAGGTCTGATGACTCATTGGCATGCATAGGTGAGGTAGCAACATAGCAATGAACCATTCTGTATGTTGTCTATCATCATATTGGAACCCTCCTTCCATGGTCGCCTTTTTCAATCGCTGATTAGCCTCCCATACTGACTTAGACGCACATTGTTTGAAGTCTTTTACTTCCGCTACCAGCTAGGAATAAGATTTCGGCTTTTGGAATTTTTGCTTCAGAGCATATTTGATATCTTGAATGGATGCGTTCCCGTTCTGGGAAATGTATTGCATATACCAGTCCAGGGCTCTGTCTTGAAATGCTAAAGACAGTTGTGCCCTCTTTATCATGTCACTTGCCACATTCTGCGCAGTCCAGAAGGAGTCTGCCATGAACCAAAACTGATCCATATCCTCATCTCCTACCCCCTTGAAGGTAGGTAGTTTCAGATGTGCAACCATATCACTGTCTAGGGGAGGTGGTGGTATGGGTGAATTCTTACCTTTGTGTGGCCTAGGCAACGGTGTAGTTGGGGGATCTTGCATCGTTGGTTTTTGCAACAGATTATAGGCAGATCTCCCTCCATCAAGGTTGGTTCGATAATGTTTACCACTATGTGTCACGTTCCCATCTAGATCCAAGGTCATTCAGTTAGTATGACTACACAGAATGCTCTTTTCGCATAGTAATTTCTTGATCAACAATGATAACGTTCGTAGAAATTTTCCCCAGAACCCTTTGAAAAATCATTGTTCAGCCTCAAAGTATGATACAAACTAATCAATGGCAAATTCCGTCACAAATCCTCCTAGAACACTATCCACCTAGTGGTCCACCATGCGCGTGATAGTATTATCAATGTTTTCCAGCAGTTCGAGAAACTCTGGGGTCCACTAAGTGACCCGCTCATCCTTCCAACACTTCTAGAATTCCACAAGTCTGGCTAGCCACTCCTGGAGTTCAAACGCAAAGGTCACAAAAAATATTTTGTAGCTTTCAGTAAGGATGCACCTATTTTTCCACCTTTCCGCCATTAACTTCTTACTGTGATTTTCTTCTACTGCAAACTCCTGGATCTGTCTTCGATCTATTTTCTTTCAGGCTTCCAGTATTCTCTTGTCATTACCTGATTCGTCTCTCAGACTTCTTTCGGTCCCAGAAACGGAAGCATTTGTTGGCTTGAGGGGTCCTGACCCAGGTTCAGTGTGCAAGGTTTGCCAACAAACCCCAATATTACTGGCCCTTTCGGTAGTGACCTTCTTGCGTAGGTCAAAGTCTCACCCAAAGTAGTATGGGTGGGTGCTAGAACCAGGTTTCCACACCTTGAGAAAGGAATGGTAAGGCAAGCAAAGTTGTGCTAGATCTTTTAATTACCAGATTTCCTTGTTCTGCGTAGAGTTAATTAAGTCTCTATTCGCATCCACGTGCGCTAGATCTATAATTATATGCTTTTTATAACATCAACACAACATTACATAAATAGATCAGAACAAATCTAGATCCAAGCACACAGTTAAACAAATATTCGCAGCTAAAAGATAGAAAAATGCATAACACAACAATTATCAGTAGTTCACACAAAAGTACTTACAAATTCTCTAATAATCTTTCGCATTCATTCATTCATCAATTCTCCCTTATAATTCCCTTCCCAACTTGCACACACAGCTGGACTTGAATCTCCACACACACAGCTAGTAGGAATCCTTTCACCAAAACCGAAATAGATAGCTTAAACAATAGATCGCATCAGTAGCTCATCATTTCTTATCTTCTTACAATACAAAATGCTTCTCTATTTATAACAATCTAGCCTAACTTTTCCTATGGTCCACAACCCATGGTTTTCAGACCCCTGGTTCACCCTTTTACCCATTACAATGCTTTTGGGGCTTTGACCCACCCCAAAACCCCTGTGCTAAACTAAATATAATCAAAAATATCAAAATTGGACCAGTTTCGCAGCATGTTAGGAGACCCCGTTCCAACAACAACCTTCATCACCTAACTGCCCTGTTGAAATTAGATTTTTCTTTAGATTTGGAACATGCCTTACCTTATTTAATAGCCATTGGTTTCCATTTTTCTTTTTTATAAAAAATTACCCATTCCAACGATTTTATAGGGTTTATCATCACTGAGACGAACCAATCCAAAATATCCTTGAACATAGTTAAGTGAATGCTTCCTATCAGGTGTGGCATGGAATGAGGCCCTTGAATCTACCACCCAGGCATAAATAATATTTTCTAATGAAAGAATCAAAGCATCTTGCAACACATCACCTGTCACATTTGCTTCATGATTGTTTTCTTGTAAGTGTCTTCTTATTTTCCCTTTCGAGACTTACAATCTTTCTTCAAGTGTCATTTATTCCCACATTTCCAACACACTATCCTCGATTTGGACATGGATCTACCCACTTGCAAATATTGGCCCATAATATTTTCCCTAATCTACAACATTTGCCCAAAATTGTAAAGGAAATCCTGCATGAAATCTCATGCACCTTGCACGCTCCATGAGTGTCCTATTCATTCTTTTTGACACACCATTTTCCTATGGTGTTCCTAGAATTGTCCTCTCTGTGAATTCCATGATCTGAACACTACTTATCAAACTCTTTGCTGCAATATCCACCTCCAATGTATGATCCGAGACACTTCAGTTTATTTCTTGTCTCATTCTCAACCAAAGCTTTCCACTTATTGAAAGTATTAAATACACCAGATTTATTTTAAATATAATAAATCTAGGTTTTCCTGGTTGCATCATCAATAAAAGTAACATAATAATGAGAGCCACCAAGAGATGATACCTGAGCAAGTCCCCCTACATTTGTATGCAAAAGCTCTAATTTTTCTTTCTTGTTTTATTTCCCAACTCTAAGAAATCTGACTCTTTTTTGTTTTCCATAAACACAATTCTAATATAAATCCAAATCAACATGCTTCAAACCTGGCAACAAATTTCTTGAGTGAAGAATCTGAATCCCATTCTCACTCATGCGCTAGAGCCTATGATTCCATGATGTTGTGTCTGCTCCTCTGAAGGTTAAAGCATTAACAGAATTAGAAATACCTTTGCATAAATACAATGTACTTGTTAGTGTCCCGTAATTTGGCATATTGGTAGACCAAATGACAGGGTAACATCAGACCAATATTTGGAGTCCTAGGACCTAGCCTTCCTGGACTCAGAGAGGGCTCTCTCTATCATGCGAAGGATGTGAACTTGTTCGCTTTGAATAATTAATTTTAGGCTAGTTGTTAAGTGTAGTTTTGTTTGTTTGTTTTGGGTTGGGGTAAGATGGTCAAATATGATAGGTGGAAAGAGAGATAATTAAATCAATAGGGCTATGGGGTCAGATGAAGTCAAGAGTGTCTAAATGATGAAATAAAATGTAATGCAGGGCTGATTTAGGAAGGTTAATGGATCCTTTGGGTGATGTATGAGGTGAAATGAACATTAATTTTGGGAAAAAACTAAGAGGTCTTAAACATATATGGTTTGAAGCAAAAACTCATCAGGTAAGGCAAACCATTAATCTCTACAAACAATACTCAAACTGATAAACGTGTAAGATGAACATTCCAGTGAAACATAGAAGCATAATAACTCCTAATTTTAGAAATTCACCTTCAGCTTTTGGGGAAAACACATAATATAAACAAATAGCTCAATTTATGGAGATGGAACTCCTAAACAATATATATCAAGCTATTGGGAAATATGAAATAAGTTTGGTAAGCATGGACAAAGGGCAAGATCGAATGAGACCTCTTTGACTTAACCTAATAAGTCAATATTTCATATAAAGGCTTCAAAATAGGGTTTTGAGAACTTCAAATAAGCAGGGAATACCATGAATCATACTTGTTATCTAGCATATTAACCATTCATGAAACAAAAACAATTTTTAGTGGACCTAAGGAGCAGTCAAGAATTCCTTAATATGACTAAAAGAGAAAACATCAAAGCTATAGCAAATAGGAGGTTTGAGGTGCTTCCATGAGCAGGTCTCAACCTATACTTCTCTAATCTATAAAAACCAAGAAGAATGAAACATAAATGAATGAAAGAAAAAAATAACAAATCAAGAAAGCATCGTCATTCACCAAGCTATGGAATCCTGCAAACATGCTTCTCTATCATCAAGCCAAGCAAGCCATTCATCCACTTCACAAGACCAATATCTTCTCCAAGCTCATAAAACCATGTATTTCTCTTAAACACATCAAGTCCCAATGTTTACAATGAATCCACATGGCTTATATAACAAGCAAGGAGGAGGAGAGCTCACTAGAGCATCTAGAAGCCTATTGGCCAAAAATAAATATCCTAACTTGTCTTTGAGGCCTTACAAGGTCCAAGGCACAAAATATCTTCCAAAATATCTTTTCCAGACCAAAATAGCAAAAATATTGACTTTTAGGCTCTGACGTACATGATAAATCTTTCCTAATGCACATTTTTCTCAATTACCTACAAGAACGCAGCATACTATCTTAAAACTTTCAAATTTTCCAGGAGCGCAGCACCAAAAAAAGTCTTTTGTAACAGAGTTTTGGAGGCCTTCCTGATGTCTAAAAAGGATCTGTGATGGCCTGTTGGAAAGCTGTGGAAGTATAATTTCCATATATACCTTTTTTCCTCAAACGGACCTCCAAAATTTTCCCAAAAAGTTTAAAAAGGCAAGACTTCCAGGAGTGCAACACCTGCTTAAAAAAGACAGTAAAAAGGTGAAAAAATGAGTGTTGTTTACCCTTTTGAGGGACCAAAACAACTCCAATTGAGCTGAAATTTGGTGAGCATAATCCTCTCATGATGGGGAATCCAAAATTGTAAGCTACTCCCTCTGAGGATGCCTTAGGAAAATTCGCAGCACCGAGGGTGCTGCTTTCTTAGGCTCAAAATTTTGCAAAAAACAAAAACTTGTCCAATTTTGCTCAAATTTGGTAGGTAGGTGCCTCAAGGGTCCTTAGAGACCTGTAGAGAAACTTGGGCAAAAATACCAAGCCTAGCTTGGTATTTTCCATCCTTTGGTGCTGGGCCCTCATTTTGGGCAGTTTTGAGCTTTTGTCTTGCAAAGTGATTTCTTTGTTTGTAATGCTCAGTCATCCTCCTTTGTAAGCTCAAGTCTTTGTTGGCCTGCTCTAGTTTGGCCTCTAAATTTATATTTTCCCTTTCAAGCCATGATTCTCTGTTATGCTCAATTTCCATGGCAAGGAGTTTGGTGAGAGGTAATTATTATGCTTGGGCTGATTCTTCCTCTCTTTGCTTTGCCAATGCTTTTCTAAGACCCATAGTCTTAGGTCTCTTCCTAGCTTGCCCCTCTTCCTCATCATCGTCCTCATAGGTGCCCATGTATTCCTCCAACTGCACTTGTGACCTTTGAGCTTCTTTCCTATATTTGAGCACCCTTGCTTCATAGATGGCTAGCTAGCCACTCATTTGTTTGTTTTGCATTTGTAGGAAGTGAATGAGATCCTTTGATCTTTCTAGCTTAGCCTCCAAGTCTTTAATTTGTGCATTCCGGTCTTGTAGAAGAGAATTCACTATCCTTGTTTCATTTTCCTCCTCACTGTTTATGTGAGTGAGTTTAAATTCTCTTTCTTCCTCATGATTGTCTTCTTCCTTCTTCAGTTGTTGTTTACCTTTGTCTTTAAATGGTTTTTTTCCTTTGCCCTTCAATGGTTTTTTTCCTTTGCCCTTCAATGGTTTTTGAATTTTCTCTTCAATGGTTGTGAGGATGAGTGCATGGCCCCTTGCCTTTTGGAGGCAGCAAACACACGCCTCCTTCCTTTTTTATAAGTGATGGTGAAAGGTGCCATAAGTTCTCTTGAAAATTTTGGTCACTAATGACCTTAAGACTGTTTTATTCTTCATGGATGATTTTTGTGTGAGTGTCCTTCTTACCTTGCTTTTGGCTGTCTTTTTTATAAGAATTCTCAACTTCTTTCAAGATTTCCTTGCTACCAAAACCTTCAAGACTACCATGCTCTATTTTTGCAATGTTAGAGGTGTCTATGTTTGGTATTTCTTCACTTTCATGACTATATTTCTCCTCACCCTTTGCATTACTGTCTTCACTGCCAATTTTATTTTTTGCATAACTACCTTCACTCCTTGGACCTTTGTCATCATCTTCTTGCCTATTGAAAACAATTTTAAAATCTGTTTTTGGGCTTCCCTTTCCATTCTTGTCACTATCATTGCTTTCATATGCTTCCGATCCACTGTCTGCATAAGTGTTATCAGTGTCATTTCCCTCATCATAAGACCCACTGACTATACGTTTTATCTCATCATGGGATTTAGTGATTAAAACTTTGTTTTCTTGCTCACTGTCCTCTTCTTGAAAAACTGCCTCTGTTTATATGTTTTTAGAGTCTTCTTCTTCATTATGGAATCCATTGCTTTGAATTTTTTACCCATCATCTGTGTCACTTTTTTTACCTCTGTTTTCTTCTTGGCCAACTCCCTTTTCTTCACTTTCCTCTTCATATTCATCATTTCCTCTCTTATCTTCATCATTTTCTCCCTTATCTTCATCATCCTCTCCCTTACTGCTTTCCTCATGATCATCACTACTTTCTTCATGATCAATACTGCTTTCTCCAAGGCCACCACTGCTTTCCTTATGGCCAACATTGCTTTCCTCATGATCATCACTGCTTTCCTCATGATCAATTTTCTTAGGGGCAGGTAGGTGAGGAAGGTCTATTTGGGAAAATGACTCATGGGAAGAAGAGGAAACAAGGTCAGTGGAGGGCAATGGAGATCTGTGAGGAGGATTTTGAGATGATGATGGCATACTTTGCAGAGGTGTGGGATGTGGAGTTGTGAAATCATCATGGGTGATAAAAACCTCCCAGGGAATGCCTTGTTGTTCTAATTGGTATGATACAATTACTTTGATGAGAGAATGATGAAAAAGGCTTGACATTTGTTGGGATGGAGGCCTCTTTTGCATGATGGATGACATTTTCTCATTGCTTTTGCAAAGGTAGTAGGGCATGTGCAGTACCTTGGTTCTGGTGAAATGCATGAGGAGTCTAATATGATAGGAATAGACTCTAGAGAACCTACCCTCATAGGTGAAGTATTTCATGATAATATTCATTAAGAGGGCATATCTATCCAATAGATGGAGAAAGGGAAAATAGTTTTGCAATCAGCTTGACAACTAAGTTTCAAGAATGGGTGGAAATGAATTAAGTCAAGATGCTTCTGCTTGAACCACCTTTCTCCTATGCAAGGCATTCCAGTGGTCTTAGAGATGGAATTGGTGGTCAAATCAAATCTTACCCCTACAAGTTTTACTTTGTGCTTGTGAAGTCTTAGGGAAAATAACTTGGTCAACTGAGGGTGACTTTTGATCTTTTGCACTTTGTTACAAAAATCATAGCACCCTAACTCTTGAAAACAGGAAATAATAGAAGGGGAGGCTATCAGTTCTTCAGTGCTTATGGTTCAAACCTATTTGGCATCCCTCCCTTCTTCTGCTGCTTCCTTGGTCTTTGAGTCTCCTCATTTATGTCCATACTCTCTTCCTCTGACATTTTGTTTTTCTCTACCCTGCCTCAAAATATTTAAATAGAAATGATTTTTGCTTGTGAAATAATGAGGAAAGAGGGTTAAGGAGATGTTGAGATTTTAGCAAGGTTAGGAGACTAGCAGAGAGTAGATTAGGTATTCTTTTCAAGTTTTCTCCATGATTTCCTTGACACAAATTTTGAATTTACTTGGCACCCTTATCCTTTATAAAATCATGAGGAGGTGATAATAGTGAAAATACCTCTTTAAAGTGTCTTCATAGCAAGAAGAAGGCTTCATTGAGCTCTGTGGGAAATTCGGGTGCCTCTGAATGCCTTTTCATGCAGTGCTGCACCCAGGGGCAAGGCTGCACGTTGCTCGGGCTTTCACTCTGCACGTTGGGTGGAGATGAAAGAGCGCAACGACCACCTATAGGTACGTAGTACTCAGAAAAAAAATACACTGGGGGAGACTACAGGAGTGCAGCACAAGGTTTTTTCAGCCTGAACCTCTATTAGGATATTTTGAACTTTCCGAGAGTGCAGCGCAGAAAAAGGCCTTTTTGCAACGTGCATTTGGAGGCCTTCCTGGTGTCGGAATTGGGCCTGTGATAGCTCGTTGGAAATCTAGTTGAGTATTCTTTCCAAAATGTTTTTTTTTCCAATTGGTGTCCATTTACTTGTCCAAAAATGGATTCTCCCAACACTAGTCAAAAAGTGTTGAATGTTGGTGTAGAAATGTAGAATGCTAGTGCAGACAACCTTTGGAGGCCTTTCACAACTAAAAATTGAGCTCATGATAGCTCATTAGAAATATGGTTGAGTCTACTTTTTAAAATTCTTTTGGTTTTCCATTTGGTGTCCATTTACCTATCCAAAAACGGATTCTTCCAACACTGGTCAAAAAGTGTTGAATTCTGGTGCAGAAATGCAGAGTGCTGATGCAGATAACTTTTGGAGGCCTTCCATAACTCGAAATTGAGATCCAGATAGCTCATTGGAAATCTGGTTGCATCTAATGTCCAATTTTTTTTTTTTTTCTATTTGGTGCCCATTTCCTTGTCCTAAACGGATTCTCCCCACAACAGGTCAAAGATGCCCCCATCTTGGTGCGAGGAAATGCGGAATCTTTGAGTCGCAGGCCACTTTTGGATGCCCTCCTCATTCAAAGTGAGCTCATGATAGCTCATTGGAAATATATTCAAGTCTAGGTGTCATTTGACTTATCAAGCAAGTCATTTGGATACTCCAGTTGTGAGAAAACCTGATTTTCCCAAGGTCACTCCAACAGTGTAGAAATCATCCCGTGACACCTATATTTCTGACATTTCTCCCAAACCATGATAACTGTGTAAAATTTGAATGAGGTTTTTCTTCTTGGGCCTATTATGGACAAAAAATTCTCTCACTTTTGTCATTTTCATCTCCGTTTGGTCAGAAACACAGTTTGAAGCAGAAATGGCCCTGGGTGTGACACATGGCTTGTCTCTTAGAATGAATTCTTGTAAAATTATGGAGGCATGATGTTTATGAGCTGGTATGGAATTATGCTTGCTGAAAGGATATATCAAATTAATCCTTTGCTCTTGTGCCTCCTTTTCATATCAAACCCTAGCTTAGTTGGAAGAGGAAATTAGGGTTTGGTGTGGGGATCTAGGACTGCCTTGCAGAGGGAGCGAAATGAAGGGGTTAAGGGTTGTCTAAATTCTTGGGGAAATTTTTAGGGATAGGGATAGATGTTAGGGAGTAGGGGAAAGTGTAATTTCAAGAATTGAGTGAGGGGAAGGGGTCCAAAAGGACAAAACACAGGCCTAGTCTTAAAAAGTGTCAAAATGTGGCCATAGACTAGGTTTTTTAGAAAAATGATGAATTTGAGGGATAGGAGTGATGGGAAATGTTTGTGAAGGTATATTAAGTATAGGAGGAGGTGTAAGAATAGAAATATACAAGCCTTGTTGATTTTTAAGCTGTTGAAAATGCAACAAGATGATGGAGCTTAGTGAAATGAAGTCGCCTTCACTAAGTGAGCCCGCAGGCTATTTTTGGCGCAAAGTCTATTTTTAGACTATGTCTATTTTTAGACATATGGATCATGGTCTATGAGTTGCAGGATGCTATTTATGGATGATTGGTCAATTTGGTAAAAATAGATGGACCTCTATTTTTAGACATTGGGCGAAGTCTATTTTTAGACTGCCAGTCTAAAAATAGATCAGTCAAATATTATTAGCCCTTAATAATATTTGGACTACAAACATTATCTTATCCTCTTGGAGCACTTCAGTTTGATGCTTGGATGTGGCACATGCAGCTGACAGAAGGAAATACGCTTTTCCTAAGGGTTAGTTGAGCTATTGCATGGTTGACTTCAGTTAGAACTCATGTGGCAGAGTTTGGTGGAGTTGATGAGACAGTTGGTGGAGTTGTGTTCGTTTTAACTTAGTTGAACTAGTTGTATTTAGTCTAACTGAAAAATACACTAGTGATGAGTGGTGTGAATTAATTATTAATTAATTCACTAATTATTAACTCATAAATCAACTAAAGAATACATCAGTTAACTCAGTGCATGGACAGTCCAGTGGAGACAAGTGTTAGAGGTGGTTGAAAGGGTGAGTCTACTATCAGTTGTGACTATACCGGTGCATGAGTTTGCACCACACATTGATTGAGATTGCCAATGAGAATTGCGCAGTACAAGCCAGTGGGATTCGAACTTGGATCTCATCATTACTCATCTTGGATTGCGCAGTAGAGGCAGGCAAACAGTGGAGGAGATTTGAACCCGTGACTTGTTCAGATCTGAGCTAGCTTGTGTGTAACTTTTGGAGATAGTATTGGATACTTGTGAGGAGTTTGTACTATGATTGTTACATGTTCTCTATCATTATAATATACAGATAGTTGGGGGTTTTCAGCTGTATGCTTTCCCCATTACATACTGTGTTGATATGTGTGATTGATTAATGTTTCAATGTGCGCATGCGATTGTTTTTAATTCCGCAAATTGATGATCAATGGTAGAAGAGGTTATGTATTATGCATGAAGCTCAAATAGTGTGTAATCAGGATAATTTCGGTGAATAACTCATCTATTATTCAAATTTCTACAGTAACCATGGAGGTCATGGAAACCAGAAAAAAATGCTGTAAAAACCCTAAATGGACAATGGAAGAGTTAGGCAAAAAAAAAAGGTAAGGCCAAGAGTGACACTACAAAGACAAAGCTGAATGAGATGAGCCCATGATGGGTCTTGATAATAATGAAGTTAATGAAATTTCTAGAACTCACAATGTTCATGAACTTTGTTTCTAGAAATACAAAACCGATACTTAGTCATCTTTAGATAGAGAAAATTATGGATGAATAACAGTACTAAAATTTTCTCCTTTTTCTATTACCACAGATCCTTTAGTGACCTTCCAGGTTTTATCTATAAAAATAGTCACAAAACCTTCACCACCTAATTGCCCTGTTGAAATCAGATTTTTCTTCAGAAATGGAACATGCCTTACCTACTTTAATAGCCATTTGTTTCCATTCTATTGTTTTATAAAACATTTAACCATTCCAATGATTTTATAGGGTTTATTATCACCCAGACGAACCCGTCCAAAATTTACTTGAACATAGTCATGTAAATGTTTCCTATTAGCTATGGCATGGAATGAGGTCTCTGAATCTATCACCCGACATCAATAAATTTTTCTAATGAAAGAATCAAATCATCTTGCAACACATCACCTATCAATTTCGCTTCATGATTGTTTTATTTTTGTGTGTCTCCTTCTTTTCCCTTTCGAGACTTAAAATATTTCTTCAAGTGCCCTTTATTTCCCGCATTTCCAACACACTATCCCTGATCTGGACTTGGATCTTCCTTTCCTTGAGTTACTGCGATATCCTGGGTTATGAGCACCATCATTAGGTACATTTTAAGGGGTTAGTTGTCACCTTTTTAGCCTTATTAGTCTCTCTTTCTCACATTTAATTTCATTATGGTCATATGTTGCTTAGTGTATATGGTGTATTAAGGGTTTTCATACTTCGAATGCCTAATGTGGTTTAAATGCAGGATAAACAAGAGATTATGCCATTTTTGCTTAATATTGCATAATCAAATATTGAAGTTGAAAGATATTAGTGATTATAGGGGTTGACCACCTCCTTAACTCATAAAAGTAGCCAAGGGATCCTCTATATTCTCCTCCAATAGGTCGAAATCAAAGGCAGCCAAGCAAGTGGAACATTAAGTGGAGCCTAGCTCCACTTCTCTCGAAGTCAAGGGGGACAAATAACCTACTTTCTAGGGAGTTTTTGGTAACTACCCTATAGGATAAATAGGGAAGAGTAAGAGATCATTAGGATTCGATTTTGGAGATAGCTAGATCACTCTTAGCTCTTGTAATAGAAATTTGCGACTTTCATGTGCTATGTAATGAGGCGGGTTATGTATAAAATGAGTATTTAGCTGCTTCTTCACTAATTTAGTTTCAGGGAGTTGAGATTGTCGATTAGGGCCCAATCCATTGGCCTAAGTCTCTCTTATGTATTTTTTTTACCTTCCATGTTGTTGTAGTTAGTTTTCTTACATTTAATTTCATTATATTTAGTATTCTTCCATTTCATGTTGTTGAAATTAGTTTCTTTGAGTTCATGTTGTAGTAGCATAGAAAACCATAAAACTGTGTGTTAAAGCCTCCCTCTCTCACCTCTTCCATTAGGGCTCGAGGAGGGTAGATACTCACCACAGGCCCAACTTGATTTCAGTTTATGATTTCTTGGAAATAGTAGCTAGGTTTCTTTGCTTATCATGAACATGTTGTGGATGTAGAGTTAGTTTTTTGTTTCAAATGCATAGGTAGGTTTGCTTAAATTCAACTCATCTTTTCTACCATTCTCGTCATAGATTTTTTAATGATAAATGCATGAACAGGTAGTTTTCTTGCAGGTTTGAGTAGAGTAGCAGAGGAGGACTCCACCAACATCATTAGCTTCAGTTGCCACCCCTCACCAATCAACTTCCAACCAAATCGCCTTTAGCCCTATTTTTCAGAAATCTTCACCATAATGCCAAGAGCCACATTGGAGGTGAAAGACATGATTTGAAAGAAGTTATGAGATTGGAAAACTAGTCGGATACCTTCCATCCACCTAGATCCACCTTCATTCCAACTCTCCTACCACTTTCCTCACCATTTCTGGCCTCAAACTACCCTCGGCATGTTTCCTGTAGCGTTACAGGACATCTTGTAGCACTACAGGAAATCCTGTAGTAAATCCTGTAGTAGTGCCATTCAGCCACTTATTTAGTCCAAAACATCTCTTTCACATCACCTAGACCTAACACAACCTCTAAGACACCTTGAGCTCTGAAACCATGAGTCCAAGATCTTCTTAAGTCACCTTAGTGCCTCCTTCTTTTGTTGCAAAACAGAGTATTTACAAGCATAGTTAGCTAATTAATAGATGCATTATTAAGCATAGCAGTAAAGCATGAAATAGCTAGAGTTCAATCAGTCATTTAGTTCTACCTGTGTGCTTAGATTAGTTTCCCTTTCTGCAAGTTCAATTATGTAATTTAATTCATGAATGCCACTTAGTTTAACTCTATTTCTTGCATTAGCTTAATATGGATTTTATTTCTTACATATAGCTAGATGAGTCTTTATGCTCTAGAAAATTTTCTTTCTGGTAGAATAATGATCACGAGTTATTTCTAGTCCTATCTTTCATTTAGAAGTGTGACATACTTCATTCCCTAGAAGTAACCCTAGTAGTAGCACCTCATTGTAGGACTAAGAAGAGGATGGCATGAGTAGAATGCATCTACTGTGTATATAGAACTATCACCTCCAAGTTTGTACAAACCTTGGGTTGATAAAGTAAAGTAGAGTAGCCTCTGATAGTTGCAGCACTCTTGGTACAATACAAAGGCTCACAACTTTTTGGTGTCATTGTCGGGGAGGTGTCTAAGTATATGCTTTGATTATGTTTTAGCATTTTTTTATGATTTTCTTTTACGTTCAGTTTCAAAATATTGAAAATTACAAATACATTTTGACTTTCATGCCTCGTAGGAGTAGGGATAACTAAGGAATTGTTTTACCAAAAACCCCCACATCCCCACACAGTCACCGTTCACTCTTCTTCAATGACTGTGAGGTTGAGCAAACCATAGGAGAGTCACTTGAACACTTTGAAGAACCTGTTGGAGAAGAAAAGGAACTTGCCTCACCTGAGGAACCTGCTTCACCAATTCAAGCCATGGCTGAGACTGCGACCTAAGGAGTCTTTCCCATTAGAGAAACAGATGGGGAAACTAGGATGAACAACATCAGTCCCTCATCCCTTCCACATTTCCATGGACTTACCTTTGAGGATGCTAACACCTTCATGTTTTATTTTTTTGTTGTCTGTAGGATCTATGACTATGCCTCAGATGACCAAAATTTGAAGCTATTCCCATCCACCCTCAAGGATGCATCCTTGCACTGGTTCATTGGTTTTCCTGGGAACATCATCACTACCTGGGCATAGAAGAAATATTCCTTTAACACCAAATACAGGGACTACTGTAGATCCAAAGAAACCAAAGAGGAAATATTTAGGATGAATTTAGGACCTGATCAATCCCTAGAAGACTATGAGGAAATATTCCAACTGAACTATAAAAGGGCCAACTGCACCCTTTATCCCGAATCACTTAAACTGGTAGTTCTCCAAGGGATCATGGAGGAAGTGTTAGAAACCCCTAATATGCAATCATGAGGAGATATCTACTGGTTGCCTTATGGGGACATCAAAAATGTCTTTAGGAACCACTCTAGGGCAGCTAGGAAAAAAGGTAGAGCTAGTCAAATCATGACCAACACCCCTTCCTCTTCCACCTCCATCAAAGATGAGATTGGAAATATGTTGGAGGACTTAAAAAGTGATATGTTGCACACTTTCCTTTGAAAATGGACACAATGAAGATCAAGAGGATTCAAGAGGAAGTAGAAAGGGACTTGGCTATCTTCTACCCTAGATGTACTAGAAAACCCCCTCAAAACGAATTTCCATTAAATGTCATAGAGGTTTTCTAAGTCTGTGAAAAGAATCGTGCCACAGATAAGTGTCCCTCCTTATCTGGGCTCAAAGTTGTATATCAAGGTGGGGAAGTAGGACCCGAGAAACTTTGTTTCATAAATCAAAGGAGGTCTCAAGGGCATTAGTCATATCAGCAGGGTATGCAAGGTGCATCATACTCCTACTATCATACAAATCAGAATGCACCTATGTAGTCTTAGTACACCTCCACTCATCCATCATGGTTGTTATCACTGGAATATCAAACAAGCAAAAATGACATTATTAAATGTAAAGTAGAAGGATTTACAGGGTTGAGGAACATTAGAGGATCTGAAAATTTAAAAAATCTCTAAGGTCAAGAGAAAAAAATAAAATTGTGCACTAGAAACACATGCAAAATGTGCCTTGCATGCATTTTACTTCGATAGGCGTGCTGGTTTGCATGACTTTCCCTCAAAAAGCCACGTGGTCCTGGGAGTGGCAGAAGTCATTTTCCAGGACCACTTGACACACTTCAGGAAATAATCCTCCACTTGAGGCCACCCAAGGACAACCACCTAAGCCACCTTGGGACCTCAAGTGAGCACACAAAGGAACCAAGTGGGCACACAAAGGAATCAACCCTCTCTCTTGGGTCATCATCCACAAGTGTACCAAGAGAGGGAAGAAGATTTTGAATTTTCCTATAAGTTGCCACCATGAGAAGAACAAAATGAGAACACATTGTTATGCTGGCTAAATTTCCCATGAGAAATCCAGCAGTGTGTGATCCAGAGCAACAGTAGAGTATAGGATTCAGTTGTTGGCCACCCAACAACTTCAATCCTTTGGAGAAGAGAGAGACCTTGTCACATTAGCTAAAGGGTAAAATATTCCTTACACTGGGTCTTAGAACTACATAGTTCTAAGGATCCTTGGAAAGAGTGTAACATTTTATCTTTCTTACTAACAACGGTCAATAAGAGGGGACTTTGATTCCACTGTTTGCATTATTTTCACATTTGACTCATTATGAGCTTTTGTTTTTGTTTTATTTTAGTTTTGTTTCTTCTCTTTATATGCATACTACATTCCATAATTTAGTGTGTTTTATATATATTAGCATGTGTTCACTAACTTTGCTAACCATATTTTATGCTGTGACCATAGCTTGTGGGTTGAGCCATACCAAGCCTTTGGTGGATTGGTACACTTGTGCACCAAAACCACAGCCACGGGATTAGCAACTCCACTAGCTTTACCTTTTTAGTTAAGTGGTTATTGCTGTTACGGGGGGGATTTCTCTATCTTTCTTTCTGAAGTGTTCTTTGTGTAATCCTAGCCGACCTAACCTAGATAATTTAGGGGGCACAATAATAACAAAATGGGGGTTACAAGGGTACAATAATAACAATAAGGGGGTTACACTAACAACAATAAGGGACTATACTAGTAATATAGGGACCTAACATGCCCCTCTCCTTCAAAAAGTGTTGTCCTCAACGCTTGAGTAGCTCTGGGTGCTTCTGTATAAACTTCTCATCCTCCCATGTAGAATCTTCAGTGGGTAAGTTCTTCCACTTGACGAGATACTCTGAAATTGATCGATTCCATAACTGTCGAGTTCTTGTTTCCGTGACCGCTTCAGGTTCCAATATGATTTTTCCTTCCTCATCAAGTTCTGGCAATATTGTTTGAGCTGGAAGATTTTCACCTATAACCTTCTTTAAGCATGAAACATGGAAAACTGGATGTACTCGCGAAGAAGCAGGAAGCTCCAATTTGTATGCCATGGTACCAATCTTTTGCAACACCTTGTAAGGACCATAGTACTTTGGCGATAATTTATTATCCTTCTTAGCTTGCTTGAGGGACATTTGTTTATATGGTTGTAGCCGTAAAAATACCCAATCTTCTATATCAAAACTTCTCTCGCTGCGATGTTGATCTGCCTGTTGTTTCATTCGATTTTGTGCCAAATTCAGGTTATCCTTTAAGAGTTGGAGAACTTCTTCTTGATGCTCGATGTGATCTTCCACTGCTTGAACCTTCGAATTTTCTCTTAAATATGATGTGATGGATGGTGGATGATATCCATAAAGTGCCATAAATGGGGTCATTTTTGCTGCAGTATGGAAGGAAGTGTTATACCACCATTCAGCAAGAGGTAACCACTTGACCCATTGTGTTTGTTTATCAGATACAAAACAACGAAGATATCCCTCCAAACATTTATTTACTATCTATGTTTTACCATCAGATTGAGGATGATAAGATGAGCTATGAGCTAATTGAGTACCTAAACAAGAAAATAACTCCGTCCAAAAATTTCCAGTAAAAATGGGATCTCTGTCGCTCACAATAACCCTTGGGCTTCCATGTAGCTTTTGAATTCTATCCATAAATGTAGTAGCAACTGTACTTGCTTTAAATGGATGAGATAATGCACAAAAGTGTTCATACTTGGTAATTCTATCAACTACCACCATGATGACACTCTTTCCTTCGGACTTAGGTAAACCTGTGATAAAATCCATTGAAATCTCCTCCCAACGTTGACTTGGAATGGATAAAGGTTGTAGAAGTCCTGGGGTCTTAATTGTTTCCACTTTATTCTGCTGGCAGACCAAACATTCCGCCACAAACTTTCGAATATCAGATTTAAGGCCATCCCAAAAAAATTCTTTCTTCACCCTGTGGTAAGTTTTTAAAAATCTGAGTGTCCTCCTAAAGGAGAAGTGTGCAATTCCAGAAGAATCTTTTGTTTTAGTTGGGAATTCTTACAAAGATATAAGCGATCTTTGTACCATAAGGAATCATTTTTCCAACTAAATGTATCGGATGTACTAGGATCTTGCTGCAACTTTTGAATGAGTGTCCATACATCTTTGTCCTTCTTCCATTCATCTCTTGCTTCAGTTATCCAATCTGGTTGGATAATAGAAATGGCACAAAGCAATGCTTCCACCTCTTCATTCTTTCTTGAGAGTACATCTGCAACAACATTCAGCTTTCCTTTTTTGTAGATTATTTCAAAGTCATAACCCAACATCTTTGTGACCCATTTTTGCTGTTCTTCTGACGATAGTCTTTGTTCCAAAAAGTGTTTGAGACTATCATGATCAGTTTTTACCTTGAAGTGTCTTCCCATTAGGTAAGTTCGCCATTTCTTTAGTGCATGTAGTATTGCTAACATTTCCTTCTCATAAATAGGTTTCCGTAAATACTTTCCTTTGATTGGACGACTTTCAAAAGCAATGGGTCTTCCTTCCTGCATTAAAACTGCACCAATTCCATTTCCTGAGGCATCACATTCCACAATAAAGGTTTTTGTGAAGTCTGGCGTAGCTAAGACCAGTGCTGGGCACATTGCCTCTTTAAGATGTTCAAAGGCCTTAGTTGCTTCAGGAGTCCATGAAAATGCATCTTTCTTCAATAATGTTGTTAGAGGTGCTGCTATTCTTCCATAATTCTTAACAAACTTACAATAATAGCCTGTTAACCCGAGAAATCCTCGCAACTGCTTTATTGTCTTAGGGACTTTCCATTCCTTAATGGCTTTAATTTTGTTAGGGTCTACTTTAACACCCTCGTGGGATATAATATGACCCAGATATTCCACCTCTTGTACTCCAAAGAAACATTTGGATGCTTTTGCATATAATTGTTTATCCTGCAATAGTTTGAGCACCCTGTCAACATGTTCAACATGATCCTTCCAAGACCTGTTGTAGATTAGTATATCATCAAAAAATACTAGCACAAATTTTCTAAGGAAGGGTTTGAAAATGGAATTCATCAACCCTTGAAATGTAGAAGGTGCATTGGTAAGGCCAAAGGCATGACCAAAAATTCATAATGACCCTCATGAGTTCGAAATGTTGTTTTTGGAATATCTTCAGTCTTCATTCTAATTTGATGATATCCTGAACGAAGATCCAACTTGGTAAAATAAATTGCTCCATGTAATTCATCCAATAATTCATCAATCAAGGGAATGGGAAATTTATCTTTAATGGTGAGCTTATTGAGCTCCCTATAATCTGGATACATTCGCCATGATCCATCCTTCTTGTGTACCAATACTACAGGAGCAGAGAAAGAACTTTGACTAGGTTGAATTATACCCGCCTCTAACATTTCTGCAATCATACTTTCAATTTCGCTCTTTTGGAAGTAAGGATATCTATAAGGCCTGATGTTTGGAGGAACACTTCCTGGAATCAAATGAATAGCATGATCATGATCACGAATAGGTGGGAGTCCTTTGGGAGTTTCAACACCTTGGAATGATTGTCCAAGACTTGTTGGAGATCTGCAGAAATAGATGATTTTGATGTTGGAACTTCTAGTGAGCATAATTGTGCAATTACGCCTCGTTGTTCTTTCTTTAGAGGCTTTGTCATGCCATTAGAGCTTATTATCCTTCCTGGCTTCCCTTCAATACCCCGTAGTTCGACTTCCTTTCCTTCTGAAAAGAATTTCAAGAAAAGTTCTTGAAAATTAAAAGCTACCGTCCCCAAAGATTGTAACCATTGTACTCCTAGTACAACATCGGCACCTCCCATAGGAATGGAAAGCATTGGACTAGTCAATACATATTCCCCCATGGTTAGCTTGATATTATGGCATTTTCCAGAGCAATTTATAGTTCCTCCATTTGCAACCATCACTTGACATTCTGGTGCTGGGTATAGGAAACAATTTAATTCCTTGGCTGCCTTACAATGAATAAAATTATGGGTGCTACCTGAATCAATCAACACTATTACCTTTTTCTTCTTGATTTGTCCTTCTATCTTGAGAGTTTGAGGAGTGGTAATTCCTGCCAGTGCATTACACGATATGGTCGGATTCATTTCTTCCTTTTCTAGGGCTGGTTCCTGGTGTATATCCTCTTCTTGTTCATTTTCTTCTTCTTCTTCACAATCTATGTAAAATAATTTCTTCTCAGCACACTTATGACTTTTAGTGTATTTGCTATCACAACTGTAGCAAAGCCCTTTTGCTCTTTTTTCTTCCAATTGTTGTGGTGTCAACCTTGTAGGTTGTGGAAATCTAGGCGTAGCAACACTTCCTTCTTTATAGAATTGAGTGGTAGGCTTCCTTGTCGCCATAATTTTACATTCAGCTTTTCTTGCCAACCTGAATGCCTTCTCCAGTGAATCAGGTTCCAAAACACGAACTTCATGTTGGATGTTATCCTTTAGAGTACCTATGAAGAGATCAATCCTGTGTTCCTCTGGAATATCAGTTACCCTTATATTCAATTTTTGGAAGTCCTCAATGTGCTGCCCCACTAAGCCCTTTTGTTTGAGATTTATCAATTGGCTAAAGAAGGTGTTGCTCTTTGTATCCTCATAATGTGCTATCATTTCCTCCGTAAAAATTGACCAAGTGACAATTTTTTTACGGGAGAAAAACCATCGATACCATACAAATGTATTTTGTTCTAAATGTAAAGTTGCAATGCGTACCTTTTGTGTGTTTTGCACATTATGGAGATCAAAATATTGCTCCATCTGTAGTATCCATGTTACAGGATCCTTTCCATAAAACTTCCTCATATCCATTTTTGGAATATGGTGGTTCTTCCCACCAACATTTGAGTTTATGAAATCATGATTAACATTTATTTTGTTCTCATCATGAGGTTCTTCTCCTATATTTCCGCCATTAGGAATCATTTCTGGTTTTAAGCTTGTCATCAAGCCTTCCATGTATGCTTTTAGATCATTCTTCATGTTTTCTATTTTGTCTTTCATGTCATCCATCTTAGCTTCCATGCCCACTTCCACGCCATCCATCTTAGCTTCCATGCCATTCATCTTAGCTTGCACACCATCCATTTTAGCTTCCACGCCTTTCTTCAAACCTTCCATCTTTACTTCCACGCCATCCATCTTAGCTTCCATGCCTTTCTTCAAACCATCCATCTTCACTTCCACACGTTTCTTCAAAACTTCCATTTCATTTTTTGCTGCTCTTTGCGAGAGTGAAATTTGTTGCACGTGTTCTTGTAATTTTGATAGATCATGTTGCAATTCTTCATCTTCATGAGTCATGGTAGAGCCTTCTGAAGGCTTTATGGGTGTTGAATTCTTTTTAGGGGCCATTTTAGAATCCAATATTGATATCTATTCTACAAGATTCCCTTGGAATCAATTCAACTTGATTCTTCAAACAAGACTTATGCAATTCGGAAAAAATACACACCTTTTACTAGCTTTTAGGAGCTCGATATTGAAATTGAATTATCTCTGTAGTTGAAAATATTCGATATCTGAAATTCCACCCTATAGTAGATCTCTGAAGCTTCTTTCAAATGCCACAGGTCGGACCTGATTTGGATTTTCCAAGGCAAAGTTGTGTCCAATCTCCCACAATGACCTAATTCTGGACTGGTTTAGTAGAGCGAACTTGTACGACTTGCCACGTGTCACTGTTTTGTCCTTTGTCTCTGAAATTGATAGCCCAGAAACTTCAGTCTGTGTACTTGCGACCAATGTTTACGGCACTTCAATCCAATGCCCAGAGAGAGAGTTATTGAAGTTTTCCCACGATCACCTCTTTGAGATGCAATTCAGGAGCCTGAAAAAGCACTACCTTCCACAGATCATATCTCCAAAAATATTGCGAACCAAGCTCTGAAATTTTTTGACGAATTTCCTCACGATTTCAGCTTCGTACCATATGAATTTCAGACTCTGAACCTTCGTACAAAAAAATTTATAGCGCAAATTCCACGATGACCTGTTTATGAGCCTGAAAAAATACCTAACTTCCACAGATGATATCTCCTCAAATATTCCGAACCAAGATCTGAAATTTTTAGACAACCTTCCTCAAGATTTCAGCTTCGCACCCTAGAAATTTCAGCTTCTGAAGCTTCGTAGAAAAAAAGTTATAGCGAAAATGCCACGATGACCTGTTTGGAGCAGCGAAACCCTAGAATCCCAAAGCTCTGATACCAAATGTTGTGTAACCAACTCCAAAGAGAGAAGAAAAGAGATATTCACGCCTTAGAAATGAGCCACTTCGAGGGGGCAACCTCCAATACATTACATGAATGAACAATTCTTGGATGATACAATTTACAAAACCTCCTTTCTATATATAGGAGTCCATGGGGCCATAATGTAATCATAGTGGGCCACAATGTAATCCTAGCCGACCTAACAATAATAATTTAAGGGCACAATAATAACAAAATGGGGGTTACAAGGGTACAATAATAACGATAAGGGGGCAACACTAATAACAATAAGGGACTATACTAGTAATATAGGGACCTAACATCTTCTGGGACAACTTCCATTATCCTCTTCTCTCCTCATTCACCCATAGTCAAGATTTGCAGTTAGGAGTTCCGGAAATTTCATTTGTAGGAAAACCGCACGTTGTTTACTCAGACAAATGTGGTGATCTGCACAAGTTCAACTCTGACATGTGCGCAGAGTTGCATACCTACGTGAGTCATTTCCGTGCGGAAAACATAGACCAAATTTCTTAGTGGTTTTCTTTAATTTCCCAATTTTAAATTGACTGGCAGCCAAGAGAAAAACTGCTAGCACTGTGTGTGGTGTCCCATGATTGTTTAGAACTTGATTTTGGCTGCATTTTAGTTTTGCTAGTTGCATAGTTTTAAATTTTAAAGTTTATATTCACAAAACTCACATAGTTTAAGTAGGGGGGCAATTGAGTGGCGAAAATCCACCTTTCCAATCTAAATTAACTCATTTTTTAAAAATAGACACCGAACAAACATAGATAACTTGCAGGAGTAAGTGGTCCCAATCCACATATTCTTAGCTAGTTTTCATTTATTTTATTTTTTCCTAGTTAGATTATTAATTTTAGTGTAAATTTTTGCACTAGGAGTTGGGACTAGGACTTAATTATCTTAAGAGAAGCAAGTAATCTTTGCTGCCCTTGCACCTTTTTGTGACCCTGGGAAAGCATATTAAATCTCTCTTCTGATAATTTTCCATCTCCCTTTAGTTAATCATTTAGATTAATTAGGCAAAGTTGTAAGCCGCCCACTATCCGCACATGATTTTCTTATCCCAAGGAACAATAAAAACATAGATTAATAGGGGACGTGTAAAGGATCACCACATATCCACATCTTAAACTTATGTGATTTTTCACCTTTTTCTCACACACTTATACACCATAAGTGAAGTAAATACTCCTTAAAACTAACCTAACTGAACTCATTAAATTTCCCCATAGGGGCCACAAGAAAAATTATAGTTCAGGTTAAGACCATGGGGGTAGGCATCCAATAAGCCATCATGGCCAGTTTACATATTGAGACATAGAAGTTGACTGAATAGGGAGATTTAAATCCATCTATCCACCCATGGAAAAGAAAACTTGAGTGCCACAAAGACTGGATTTAGAGGGGGTTAAGCTTAGGCCCAGTGCGTGTGGTATTATTTAGGGGTACCTGACCCATCGAATGCTCAGTACTGGTAGTTTATTTACCAAGAATTTCAAGACTCAACCGCTCACATGGGAAGACAATACTTGGCATCCTTCCCTATAGGTGACAATGCAGGCAACACTAGATCCTCTACCCATTACCTTGGTCGATTCTTCGGCTGCTGGAAGGCGTCGCCAGTTCTTTCCATTCTTCATCTCCTATTTCTATGATTGTTTTTGCTGGAGGATATAGACTGAATTTATTTGTTGGGTTGCCATCATAAATAAACATATCAACAGATCTACAACTAATGAAAGCATCAGTTGTAGCTATCCAAGGCCTACCTAAAATGAGTTGATGTCCCCCTAGGTTTTTCTTGGGAGTTCGGATCATGAATTCAACTGGATAATCCCAAGAATCTAAGGACACATATATATATATATATTTTACTACACCATCTGGCTTGTTTACTGATCTGTCTGCTAACTGCAATAATGTTGGTGTATATTGAAGGTTTGGAAGCCTAATTTGTTCCATAATCTATTTTCTCATGATGTTGATGGCTGCTCCTAGGTCCAAATATTTTGAATGACTATTTTTCCCATCATAATGTCAGCAATATTTCCTACTAACTTAATCCTTTTTGTGTCTTTTGTTCTTCTTCCTGGTTTTTTCGTGCTCAACTCTCTTATTTTTTTGGCTAGAATAGGAATCTCTTTAATGTCCTGTAGCAAAGGAATTTTGATACATATATTTTTCAATTCATCTACAAAATCATAATTGCACAACAAAATTTGTTTTTCTATCCCTCTATCGATTTTAAATCCTTCAGGAAAAGGAGGGTTAGAAATAGATACCAAAGGTTTCTCAATTATAGGGGTTGAATTCACTCGATATTTTTGTTTTTCATTTTCAGAATATTGGTTTTGTTGAAGAGATGTCTCTTCTTTATAACTTTTATTTTACTGTAGTGAAATTTATCCATCAAATTCATCTTTTTCTTGAATAAAAACATAAGGATTTCCCCTTTCTAATATTCTATTAGCTCTAAGTTGGACATTGTTAAGATCTAGTGGAGTAATCATGCAAGATGGAATGTTTTGTCCTTTTATGTTATAGGCATTTTGAGCATTTTTGTTGTTTGGGTTTGGTAATGGGTGGGCAGGTAGTTGATTTGTTCTTTGCAGATATGGTAATGATAGTTGTGGATTATGATTTTGGATTTGGGGCGGTTGATTTTGTTGTGAAAAATGTTGGGGAGGATAATTTGGATAGGGTTGTGGATATTGGTGATACTCAGAGTATCTAACATAAGGATTTTGCATCCCTTATGTCCAAGGTTGAGGCTGGGACCAAGGTTGTTTCCATGATGAATTCCAATTGTTTGGTGGGGGTTGATTATACATCTGGTTATTAAAACCTTGAGTTTGTGGCCCCTTCCATGGCCTTTTATAGACAAAACAAAGAGGATCTATTCAAGATGGAGTTGCTTATTCTTCTTGAAAGACAGCCTTAAGACCTAGTATAGAAGGAAATTTTTTTGTTTCATGATTTTCTGCAAAAATAACACGTCTCTATAACTTTTACACCAAGAGGACACTCTCTCAAAGCATGTTTCTTTCTACGTTTAGGACATAAAATAGTTAAGGCATCAGTTTCAGCTTTATGTTTTTTATGTAATTATAGGGTGTCTATTTGTTCACTGAGACTCCCTAAAATATCTGTCTTAAATTCATCAATCATATTTCCAATTTCTGCCCTACTCATTGTTCCAGTTGCAGATTTATTTACCTTAGAGAGATTAGAATCCCTTGTATTTTTCCCAGTTTTTTATTTTCCTCTTGAGAGATGAATGCATAATTCAACAACTTTAGCTAATGGTGATTGAGAGATATCTCCTTTACCCATCATGTTAAGGATATCTATCCATTCATAAATAATGGATTTTAGTAAGAGATTTTTTAAAGTATCTTGATCTAAATGTTCCATCTTAGCTCTCTTGATATTATAATTAAATCTCTCAATTAGATCTTCTAAGTTTTCATCCTCTCTTTGCATCATTTTAAATACTTCGTCCTTCCTATTAATAGGTATGCAATAATCTAGGTATATTTGAAAAAATTCACTTTTAATCTCATCCCATGCCCTAATAGACTGTGTTATTAAACCCATGAACCATTTCAGAGCTCCTCCCTTAAGTGTTGCAGGGAATAGCTTTAATTTTTGAGAGTCTTGTAAGTAGTCATAAGATATTCATAAGACTTCAAACTCAAATAAAAATGTTCAGGATCTTCAGTTCTTAATCCGTGGAAGTTGGGAAGGACAGAAGGTGAAATATTTTTCATTGTAACATTTGTATCCTCATCAACTATGGGAAATCCAATAGATTAAGGATCTCCTCTGCCTCTACCTCTTCCTCCACCTCGTCCTCCACCTCTTCCTCCTCCTCTTAAGGCTTATCCATTCAGAATTTCTCCATGGCCTTCTTCTTCTGCCATTGTAGATTCCTCAGAGCTAATATAAAGTTATAACTGTAGGGTTAATTGTTCTTCCTCTGGTTCTTCTATCAACGGAAAAATTTTACTCCTTCTGTTGGATATCTAGGATCTTCTTCTTCTAAGACTACCTCAGTAGATGAATTTGGAGAATCTCATGGTTAGATTTCAGACCTTAAGACCTCAGGAAGTCTATGTCTTGAGTTGAAAAATGGGATATGAGTTTGAGATGGTGGTGTGGCACTACGTGGTCTTGGTGGGGTGAGTGGAGTTGTAGGAATCAAACTTCTACCTCTAGCTACGAATCCACCCCTAGAGTCTCTTTCTCTATGCATATCAATTTTTTTATTTTTTTATTTTTATATAATTTTTATGTTGTAAGAAATAAGGCTTCCTAATTTCACTTTTCTAACAATGATGCCAAAATGTTTAGTCAATTTGATGTCTCAAATTTCTATCATGAATTATTGAACGAGGTTAGTAATTTGATGAAGTGAGGTGCACTATATGTACTTAGGTAACTTTGTTCTCTTACTTCATTGTGTATGTGTATGTTATTTTGGTGGATTTTTGTTATCTTATATCTAAGAAATGAAATCTCTTAATGCTAATGAATAGTTAAACCTAAGTGTATCTTAATGAAGAAAAACTAACTAAATAAGGAACAAAAGGAAATTTTGTTTTTATTCTAAAGAAATAAATTAAATTAAAAACTATTTTCAATGTAATATAAAATCTAAAATAAGGAAGAAAATGAAATGTTCATTAAATAATATAAATTGCATAAAAATAAATCAAAATTTAAATGATGTTAGTAGGCCGGAAAAACATCTATGAAAACCATCTAACTAGTTAAAAACAAAGCATCATTCTAGATCTAATTGCATTAAAATGACAAGATAAAATCAATTCCTATCTTATCTATTGAAGGCGTTTAATATTATGAAAAATAGAGCATAACTTAATATAATTCTATTCCATGGATTGAAAGCATAAATCCTATCTCTAAGAATTGAAATGACAGTGCTGAATTAAAATTGAAAGAAAATACAAAGCATGAAACTATGACTGTTGTATGACCAAATACTCAGATTTGGTCCAATTGGAAAATGGAAAAACCACCTTTTTGCGATGTCTTTAGCGAGCACAAGTTTACACATATAATTGGAAATTTAATCTAATAAAGCATTCATAAAATTAATCTACAAAGAAGTAAACAATTTAAACTATGAATTGACAGAAAATAAACTATGAAAGCAATGCGAATTTGTTGGACAACTAATCCTCAACAAGTAGGTGTGGAAGCTGAACAGTCATAAAGGAGTCCAAGTGACCTTGGATTGCAGAATCCATGGGTCAAACCTAATGTATTATAAATCACATCTATGGTTAATAGTAAAATAACTCATGCTTATCTTTCCCTTGTGTGTGTTTCACCATGCGTGTGTTTAACATGGTATCAAAGCTTGGCAAATTCTGCCCTGCTCAAGTGTGAGCCATTTTCTTTTTATGGCTAGTTTTGTCTACCTGGGCGAACTTTTCTCAATTCTAATATCTATTGGTCTAGTGCTTTTAAATTATAATATCTATTGGTCTAAACTAGATTTTCTCCTATGCTTCGGGGCTTTTTGTTGATCTATGTACTTGTCTGACCACAGTAGGCATTATTGTGCTAGCCCTATCCTTCACTCAGTGCTATCTATCCCATTCTCTACCTACCTTCTGAAAATGCCTTCCTCTCTCTCTCAAAATAGAAAAAATAAATAAATTGACCATTGTCTCATTCTGTCCAAGTGTTGCTCTTGTTCTACATTCCTATCATAACCTGCACGTCCAATGGTACATCCTCCATTGTAACACTTCATTTATTCTATCTGTTATGGTTACGGTGTGTCCTTTCATTTCTCAAGTTTGTGTGTTGGTTGGACTCCTTTGAGGATCATGAGCTTGTCCTGAACTCTGGTATCACATACATATAATATTGTGGTTCCAGAAGTTGTGGTGTTTTAAAACAACTTCAAATTCTGTTGAAATTGTGAGCCACTTGCAACTTATCGAGAATCATTGAATCCTCATTGGGCTTTCCAAATGTAGTGCAGAAAATGAGATCCCTCCATGGACTGTGTTGGGTGTTGAGTGCCTCACTAGTTTCCCATATGAGTTTGAAGTAGCCCATTTGCAGTGGTGTTTCATATCTTCGCAAGATACCTGCTCATAGCTTGGAATAGTTGGGTAAATCTTAGAAGCTGGTTGGGTGCTCATGTTGTTTTGCTAGACCACAACAAAGAAATATTGAACTATATCCTTATCAACCTGAAACTGAAGGTATCGTGTATCTAGTTGTTTTCATGGATAGCTAGAATGATAACTCTACCTAGAGAAACATGTGGCTGTGCGCAGGCGTGGAAGTGGCCAAGACTGGTTTTTGTGAAGTGGGCAATGGAGGAAGTGGTCTTTCATCTAGGCAGGGCCTTTTATTGGTACACATAGTGTGTTTATTTCTGTTAGGTTTATTTGTTTTTCTAAGATTTTTGGTATGCTATTTTGCTGGGCTCAAGATTCTAAGGAAGTGCTAACATCAGAAAAGAAAAACATCCGTTCACCTTTCTCATCCCTAACATCATGCTTAAATAACCCTTCAGTCGCCATGTCTGAGAGCAGGAAGCTTCAACTGTAAAATCGTTAGCCCTACCTTCCTCCTGGTTTTGCCACAGGCCTGCGTTTATTTGGATTCAATTTTGGTTCTGCCATAGGCCATCTTGGAATTTTCTTACCTCGTCGAACTCCTGCATCAGGCCTCCCACAGACGGTGTTCCCACAGATGATGCCATCAGTACTATTTAGCCTCACTCCATCCATTGCACTCTCAGCCCTCCGTGGCACCTCGACGCCCTCCCCATTACGCCTCTCCATACCACTGGTGCATACACAACTACACGCACTGTTACACCTCCCGTCGACCCTTCCTCTCTGCTATCTTCCTTTGTCCACTTCATTGGCTCATCTCCTACCCTATGTCCACACCTCCTCCACTCAAATGTGAAGCACATTGTGGCTGTGAAAATAGGAAATACCATAGACATTTTTTTCACAGGATCTCTAGTGACAAAGATACTTGCAAGAAGAACTAGTACCAATTTTTCAATTGAGAAATGACTGTTATTACCTGAAATTTTCAATTGGATTTGAGTTTAAAGAAAATTTTAAGTAAACCCAGCTTGAGGTTAGCTAGACTTTAATTTTTTGAGATTAGAGTTGAACACAGCTAGGATTTCTGTTGCGATAAAGCTTTGATCTTGCATGACGTTACTCTTGGAAGAACAGGGAAGCACAGGGGCGATTATCATCCAAATATTGGCAATGTTGTTCTCATAGGCACGGGAGATGCAATTTTGGGGAACGTTAAAATTGGGGAAGGCTCCAAGATCAGAGCCAAGGTCATTTTTTATAGAGGTTCCACCCCATACCATTGCTATTAAATTTTATTCATCTAATTTCTTTGGTCAGAAAAGTTGCAAGATACACGACTCATCATAAATGTCATATGCTCGATAATTCTCGAGACAATCACTCAAAGCATTCCTACTACCAGCCATGCCGACTTGAATGATTGAATTTTGGTAGGCGATCGACGAGACTAATTCTTCCAACAGGGTTTGATTCACTGATAAGTTGAAAAAGGAACAAAAGGAACACCTTCTACACATCACTTGTGTAATTGCCACCCTCTCTCCCGCATCTGATAGGGATTGTTACACAAAAAATTGTCATTATCCCTATACTCCCCATTCCTTGATCCTGGAGGACCCATACAGTGACCCTTGTGTACTTTTCAAGCATGGAATACATACCCCTAAACCAAATTTTGTCTGCCAAATCATCTCGCTTTACAAATTTTCTAGAAGATCCCTATAAAAACCTCGTTTTCAAGGTTAGTGCATTTTCTTAGTGTCTGACTCGCATCGATAGTAGAGATTTTCATTGAGACCTGTGCCGATTGGTGCTCTGTCTTAATGTCGGACCCACGTTGATCATCTTTTGGAAATTTTTTTAAATAGAAAATAATCTTTCGTGACTAGAAGCTTCGCGAGGTGGCCAGCTAGAAGTTTGTTTTGAGGATATGGCCAAGGAGTTCCCCTTTGGGCTTCTTCTTCCCAAGAAATAGGAACTACTCCAAAGGATAAGCTCTTTCCCATCACTTGAGGGCCCATAACCTCATCCTCCATTGTTATATAAGGAGACCTCCTTCAGCTCTACAGCCTTAGTGGGGGATGATAGAAAAGAGAAGAAATTATAGCTTCGGGAGAATAGAGCAGAGTGTGATTGTTTTTGTTTGTTGGGAACATAGTGAGATCTTGGACCTTTGTGTGTGAGGGTGTTGCAAATGTGCTTGGATATAGACCTATTGGCTTGAGGGGTCCTGACCCAGGTTTGTTGTGCAAGGTTTTCCAATAAACCCCTATACTACTGGCCCTTTTGGCAATGACCTGCTTTTGCAGGTCATAGTCTCACCCAAAGTAGTATGGGTGGGTGCTAGAACCAGGTTTCCGCACCCTGAGAAAGGAAGGGTAAGGCAAGAGGGGCTACGTTCTGTTCTGTAATTCCCAGATTACCTTGTTTCTTCGCAGGGTTAATTACGCATCTATTTGCATCCACATGCACTAGATCTAGAATTATATGTGTTCCATAATATCAACACAACATTATATAAATAGAGCAAAACAGATCTAGATCCAATCATTCGATACATAGACCTTCGCAGCAAAAGGATAGAAAATACATGACACGGAAATTATCAGTAATTCACACAACAATACTCACAGATTCAGATCTCTAATAATCCTTTGCATTCATTCATTCATCAACCTTTCCTTACAATTCCCTTCCCAACCTGTGCACATAGTTGGACTAGGATCTCCACTCACACAGCCAGTAGGAGTTTGTTCCCCAAAACCCAAACAAATATCTTAGACAACAGATGGCATCAATAGCTCATCAATTCTTATCCTTTACAAGCCAAAATGCATCTCTATTTATAACAATCTAGCTTCAACATTCCTATGGTCCGCAACCCATGGTTTTCGGACCACTAGTTTACCCTTTGACCCATTACAATGTGTTTGGGGCTTTTGCCTGCCCCAAAACCCCTACGATATACTAAATATAATAAAAAATAACAAAAATGGACCAGTTTTGCAGCTTGTTAGGAGACCCCATTCCACTAGTCCCCCAACACATTCTTGTGACTCATCCCGAGTCACTTCAGTGGTGCACCTTCAATCTGCACGTGCAAGGTAGCCAAGGTGCGAAGGAGTGGTGGAAGCACTTCCTTGCTTTGGGTCGCAGCGTGTTGCGCAATGTTGACCAGTGTTAGAGAGGTAGGAATATCTGTATCCATAGCAACTCGTTTTAACAGCCGATGGAGACGTGCGATGGCAGACTGAGCATCTTGTGCAAGCTGGAGTGTTGTGTTAGACCATGGTTTCAACCATTTTCGCACAACCTTCATGGAGTGGCAAAGGTTCTAAATCCTATCAATGGTAGCTAGGCATTGTGCGGGGGCAGGGGAAGGCATGGAGGCTCGGACTTGTTCCAGAATATCTTCAGCCTGCCATAATTCCTACCGGACTTGCTGAAGCGTGGAATGGTGCTATACTGCCATCTAGAGCTGTGTAGCTATTTCGATCAATTGGTTTCCCTGTGTCAGCTGCTCCTAAATCATTTGCATTGCCTCAGTGACCATGGCAATCCACTGGGTGCGTATTTCTAGAGATATGTAATACTACTGTCACCTATCTCAGTCTCGATGGCGAACCTCTCGCAAAACTCTGGAGGATAGTCCTTGTAGTTTCATGCTAGATAGTTGTGATAAGTCTAGTTGAACATCCCCAGTAGTTGGGTCAGGAGTGCGAATGATGGCAGCGTGAGGGAGGGAACATACATTGCTTCTGGTGGGCGGTGCTCGGAAGCGGCGAAGGAGTCGCAACACATTCTAGTATCTCGATGTTCCTTTTGAGCTTGGTTCATAGAAAATTCTTGCTGTCGGAGGCCCGTGCTCACTCCTATAACTGCACTCAGTATTCCCAGGTCCTCTTAACAATTCCTTCGATGGGTTAGGGTCCATCTTTCTAGTAGAGAGATGAACATCACAAACAATATGTATGAAAACAAGAATCTAGAATGCAGATAGCCAAAGCGTGTTGAAGGGTGAATAAATAACCTTGCGCGAAGTGTACCGACTATCCGCACCCCAGCCAGAGCTAATTAATGGCAAAGTAGCTCATTCATGGCATGTACCTTCAATCCATCGGATTGTTCTTACCATAAATGGCTTTATTAATGATTGGCTACCTGTTTTTCATACTTTCAGGGGTCTATTCTTATTAATTTGAGAGGTGCTGACGGTCATTCTTCATGCCCAGGGTCGCGTCCATGGAATGTCAGACCATGGGTGACTTTTGTATGCCATCTGCATATCTTGAATGAGGTTCGACACGATGTGTATCAACAAGTTGATCATTAGTATTTTCAAGGCCTTTACTGCATTCATGGGTGGGACAGCTCTGCGTGAGAAGGCTTCCTCCCATGTCCTTATGTTATTTATTACTTGAGACGTTTTTGGATCCTCCCGGATCTGCAAGGTCGCAGATAGGTTCGTAATCCGACATGTGCTTAGGTCAGTGGTACCCCAGTAAGTCTGTTCGGGCAAGGTTCGATCGCATCCTTGAGTGTTGCACGTCAGCAAGTATCCTCGTATGTTGACTGTCCTCAAAGCCCATCTGGCCATTGGAGATCCTATGTGCTGGATCACCCTGCTCCAATACTTCCCTTGAGTAAGGAATGACAATCCTTGCATAGGTGCTTCACATAGTGTTAGTGGTAGTGCTTCTGGTCTGTGTTCTGTGGGAATATTAGGTCCATCAGGCTGTTGTTTATTGGCTGCGTCCTCCTGGCAGGGCAAGGTAGAGATGCGATAGAAATTCCAGATGGTCTGAAGGCTACAAAGCGCTAAGACCTCATGCAACCGTCCTTGCCAATTTTGCAACTCCTCATCAGAGTCAGAAAAAAATTCACTATCCTTTTCCCAGCAGAGCATACCTTCATCTGTGGGGTTAACCTGATCTTCATCCTGCGCAGTTATTTTATAAATGTGATCTAGTTCCTCCCTCTCATAGGCTGGTTCTGTATATCACACACCTTCGGCCGGATCTAGTGGTACTATGGCAAGCATTCATTTCTTTTGAACACCATGTGCATTTCTTGAGGTTGATAATACCTCCCATCTCCATTGCCTAATCTAGCCCGAGGAGCACAGGGTAGGGGTCCACATCTTCAACTATTTCGATTACTTCAAAATCATCTAGGACCCTCACCCCTACAATGTCAACCACAACTTTTGGTAACCTACCCAGAGAGATTTCTGGTGATTTTCCATTTGCAGCTGGATAATGGAACATTCCAATTTGGGCTCTCCCATTTGTTGCCATGTCTGCTTTGGTAAGATGTTGGCATCTGATCCAAGATCTAAGATAACCTGATCCATTTCATAGTCTCCTATCTGTGCAGTTAACCACATTTCTCTCCCTATGTGTTTCTTATAGCTGTACAGTTTGTATACATCCTTGATCTCACGGATCAAGGTGGGCCGAGCTGCGCAGGTATTCAGTAAGGCTAAGAGGTTTCCTACGGCCTGTGGATTCCTAAGAAACTTTAGACATGCCTTTAAAAAGGTCTCAATTCCTTCTTCGTTCTGAGGCTTCATAGGGGCTGCCAGTGGTGCCCATTCTTCACAAGATACTTATTTCCTAGATTCAAGCCCTTATTTGTTTCCCTAGGTGTCCAACCCACTATGTGTCATGACTTTTACACTTGTATCCACCTCTCGTAGCTCAGTTTTAACCCTCTGTATTTTTTGCGTAGGGGTAGGATGCTTTTCTTACATTTTGGCTATTAAAATTGGGCAGTCTTCTACCTCATGGTCTAGCTGTCTACAATATTTACACGACAGCCTGGTGGGATTAGGGCATTCTCTGGAAAACTGCCCTATTTCTCCACAATTATAACAGATTAGCTAACCGCGTCCTCGGCCTGCGCTACCTCCCCGACCTCCTCTGCCTCGGGCCGGTGATCCTCCAAAGTGCGCAGCCAGTCTTGGTGATGCATGGTCTGATTGCACCTGATATAAGTTCCCACGATCCATCATTAAGTCATATGTTTGACAGTTCTGCTTGTCATGTCCCACTGATCGGTAGAATCGGCACCATTGTTATTTTAGTTATGTGACGTATGCACCCAACAGAGGGCAATGGTTCATATCGTGTAGGCCTGCTACCCGAATATCATCACACCATAGTGCAGATCCGCTTGATCTTGGTTGCAACAGGATAGGTTCCCTACTTGCCCCTGGGCATACCGGACTAGTCCCTCTGGCTTGCGTATAATCGGTCAGTAGAGGGCACTGATCCTTTGTATGGCCAGACGCCTGACAATGTATACACCAAATATCTACGCATATGTCTTTTCCTTGCTCTTTTCGTAGGTTCTGTATCTCCATATGCATAGCCCCAAGTTGTTCTTGGATTTGTTATACCCCTGTTGATGTATCCTCCTGGGGAGCAGCTTCTAATTTCATAGCGACTTCCACAGCTTTCTCCTATGATTCAAAGGTCTAATGACTCATCGACGTACACAAGTGAGGTAACAACATGGTGATGAACCACTCCGTATGTTGCCTATCATCATACTCAAACCCTCCTTCCCGAATTTCCTTCTTTAATTGTTGATCAGCCTCCCATATTGACCCAGATGCACCTTGTTTGAAGTCATTTACTTCCACTACCAGTTGGGAATAAGATCTCGGCTTTCGAAATTATTTCTTCAGAGCATCCTTGATATCCTGAATGGAGGTGGTCCCATTCTGGGCAACGTACCACATATACCATTCCAGAGCTCTATCTTCTAATGCTAAAGATAGTTGTGCCCTCTTTATCATGTCAAATTCTATGTTCTATGTAGTCTAGACAGAGTCTGCCACAAACCAAAACCGGTCCATATCATCGTCCCCTACCCCCTTGAAGGTTGGTAGTTTCAGATGCATAGCCATATCACTGTCTAGGGATGGCGGTATAGGAAAATTCTTACCTTTGCGTGCCCTGGGTAGTGATGCAGCTGGTTCCTCTACTGGACTATAGGTGGACCTCCCTCTGTCGAGGTTGGTCTGATAGTATTTACCACTACGTGTCGCACTTCCATCTAGATCTGAAGTCATTCAGTCTGTATGGCTACACAAAATGCTCTTCTCACACAGTAACTTCTTGATCAGCAACGGTAACGTCCTCAGAAACTTGCCTCGGAATCCTTTGAATAATCATTGCTCAGCCTCAAAATATGATAAAAAACTGATCAATGGAAAATTCTATCACAAATCCTCCCAGCATACTATCCACCCAGTGATCTACCATGCGTGTAATAGTATTATCAGATTTTTCCATCCATTCAAGTAGCTCTGGAGTCCACTGAGTGACTCGCTCGTCCTTCCAGCACTTCTGGAATTCCATAAGCCTAGCCAGCCACTCCTGTAGAAATTTGAATAACTGATATATTATTCACCGAGATTCTCCTGATCACACATTATTTTAGCTTCATGCATAATATATAATCTCTTCTACCATTGATCGTTAATTGCGGAAATAAAATCAATTGCATGCACACATTAAAACCACGAACAATCACACATATGAACACAGTATTTAATGGGAAAGTTTAAATCTGAAAACCCCAAATATCTATATATTATATGTCATGGAGATCATGTAACAATCATAGTACAAAGCTCCTCACAAGCTCTCATGCACACCCTCAATTGCTACACACTATCAAGCTAGATCTAGCAAAACACATGCTCAAATCTTTTGCCACTTGATAGCCAACCTCTATTGCGTAATCAATGCTATGGGATGGTTCATTAAATAACATAAACCACCTGGCTTGTACTGCGCAATCCTCATGGGCTTCTCCACCTATCTATGTGTTGCAAATAGTAACAGTATAGTCACAACTGATAGTTAACCTTCTCTTTCACCTATTTCTGCATTGGTCTCCATTGAAACTGTCCATGCACTGAAGTTAACTGATGCATTATTTAGTTGATTAATGAGTTTATAATTAGTGAATTAATTAATAATTAATTCACACCACTCTCACTAATTTTATCAATTAGTTAAACTAGATACAAATAGCTCAACTATGTTTAGATTAGTTAAAATGAATACAACTCCACTAACTTCCTCAATCAACTCCACCAAACTCTGTCACATGAGTTCTAACTGAAGTATCCATGCAATAGCTCCACATAACCCTTAGGAATAGCGTAATTCCTTCTGTCAGCTCCTGTGCCACATCTGTGCACTTAACTGAAGTGCTCCAAGAAAATAAGATAATGTTTATAGTCCAAATATTATTAAGAGCTAATAATATTCGACATATCTATTTTTAGACTGGCAATCTAAAAATAGATTCCGCCCAGTATGTCTAAAAATAGAAGTCCATCTATTTTTCCCGGCTTGACCAACCATCCACAAATAGCATCCTGCAACTCATAGAACATGATCCATATGTCTAAAAATAGACATAGTCTAAAAATAGACTTTGCGCCAAAAATAGCCTGCGGGCCCACTTAGTGAAGGCGACTTCTTTCCACTAAGCTCATCATCTTGTTGCAATCTCAACACTCCCTCTCAACAAGATAAGGATTATCTGCCACCCCTATCCTGCCTCTGTGGTATTCGAATTTGCTCTTGGTGGGCGCCTTCGTCAAGATATCAGCATCCTGATCCTTCGTGGGACTATATGAAAGTAACACGATCTTCAGCTGCCATAATATACAGTATCATGATACGGATGTCAATATGTTTATATCTATCATGAAATACTGGATTAACCGAGTGTTTAATGCAACTATTATTATCACAATATATCACAGTAGGATCTAAGTGAGAACCGAACAACTCGACTAGGATCTTCCTCATCCATATAGCCTTGCATGCGGCCAAACTTGCTTTTGCCATATACCTCAACCTCCGGTGAAGGCTGAGTGCCATGGATCTACGCTTCTTTTTTTCTTGTACAAGAAAATTTTGTCGACCCGATCTTGAAAATCCCTCCAGATGTGCTCCCCCTGTCCGCTGGGCTCCCTACCCAATCTGCATCTGTGAAGCCACACAGCTTCACCTCATCTGACTGTCTATACCATAATCCATATCCCGATGTGCCTCTGAGATATCTCAATACATGCTTGCCTGCCTTCGGAAAACTGGTTGGCTTAACCGCATAGCTTGTGGCCAGTTAGGCATAGAATATGTCGGGTCATGTATTGACCGAGATACATAGCGACCCCCACCAGCGTCGATAGCAGTGGCATCCACTACCTCTTCCGATGTAGCATCCTCTTTCCTCCAACCACCAAGAAGAGGAGTGTTGATAGGCTTGCAACCATGCATGTTGAACTTCTCCAGTATCTCCCGGGCATACTTGCCTTGAGACACAAACAATCCATCACTGCGCTGGCAAATTTCCAATCCCAGGAAATAATGAAGAAGGCCCAAGTCCTTCATCTCGAACTCTCTAGCAAGGTCCTCCTTGCATGAAAGTATCAACAGCTCATCACCCGTCAAAATCAGATCATCTACATACAGTACAATGATCAGCAGCTTCCCCTCCACCACAATCTAGTATAGGTTAGGATCCGCCTCACTCTTGGAAAATCCAAGCCCGGTGAAATAACTGTCTATCCGTGTGTCTGACAGTACTTATTTCCAGCCCTCTGATGATGTCTTGAGCACGCACACATCGATTCATTGTGAATATTTCGAAACCTTCGGGCTGCTCTATGTACACCTCCTCCTCAATGACTCCGTTGAGGAACGTAGTCTTCACATCCATCTGATGAATGTGCCATCCCATCTGTGCTGAGAGAGCAAGAATCATCTGTATGGAAGAATACCTTGCAAAAGGTGGAAAGGTCTCCTCATAATCGATCCCGTCAATTTGTGAAAAGCCTCGGGCAAAAAATCTTGCCTTATACTTCTCCACACTCCTGTCAGCTGCCTGCTTCACTTTGTAGATCCATCTCAAACCCACACAGCTGAAATTTGCCCTTCCGATCTCAAAAAGGACTATCTCCATACGGTATTGCATGCCTCGGCCCACGAGTGTATGGTAGGCCTTTGATCATGCAACATCGCCCGTGTAGCACTACATTCGTTCTATTCTGCTCGTCATCCCCATTGTTGCTATGGGGTTGCTGGGGTGCTATCGACTCTCTTCGAATTCCTTCTGTCTTGCTCTTTGCAAAAATTCCTTGAATTCACAGAGATGAATTTATCACCACCATTACTACCCTATCACCTAAGAGCCTTCACACACTTCCCAACTCTTTCTCAACCAATGCCTTGAAATCACAGAACTTTGAGTATGTCTCGCTCTTCTTCTGCATGAAGAAGATCCAACACTTATGAGAAAAATCATCAACAAATATCACATAATACCTGTGCTTTGCTGTCGAAGCTACTGAGAAAGGTCCACACACGTCTGTGTGAATTCTCTCAAGGATCGTCGTGGCGCGACTATCCTTCTCGTGAAAGGTGGCTTTCACAAATTTTCCCAGGGTACACCCCTTGCACTGATCTGACTGCGCAAGAGTGCCCTTAGGAAGCCCAGTAGAAATCTGCTGCAGTATCTTCAAAGCTCCATGGTGAAGGTGGCCCAATCTCCGGTGCCACAGCTCGCCATCATCCCGGCTCACCACTCCTTCCGGCTTGCATGCCATTGCTATGCAGCCATCTACTTGCAACTGATAAAGGTTATTGACTCGAACCCCTATCCTTAGGGTCTCACAGAGTTGCCTTCTTGCATAGGAAAGCCTTTCCAGCCATAAAGACAACAAATTTTCTAAGGAAGGGTTTGAAAATGGAATTCATCAACCCTTGAAATGTAGAAGGTGCATTGGTAAGGCCAAAAGGCATGACCAAAAATTCATAATGACCCTCATGAGTTCGAAATACTGTTTTTGGAATATCTTCAGTCTTCATTCTAATTTGATGATATCCTGAACGAAGATCCAACTTGGTAAAATAAATTGCTCCATGTAATTCATCCGATAATTCATCAATCACAGGAATGGGAAATTTGTCTTTAATGGTGAGCTTATTGAGCTCCCTATAATCCGGACACATTCGCCATGATCCATCCTTCTTGTGTACCAATACTACAGGAGCAGAGAAAGAACTTTGACTGAGTTGAATTATACCCGCCTCTAACATTTCTGCAATCATACGTTCAATTTCGCTCTTTTGGAAGTAAGGATATCTATAAGGCCTGATGTTTGGAGGAACACTTCCTGGAATCAAATGAATAGCATGATCATGATCACGAATAGGTGGGAGTCCTTTGGGAGTTTCAAACACCTTGGAATGATTGTCAAAGACTTGTTGGAGATCTGCAGAAATAGATGATTTTGATGTCGGAACTTCTAGTGAGCATAATTGTGCAATTACGCCTCGTTGTTCTTTCTTTAGAAGCTTTGTCATGACATTAGAGCTTATTATCCTTCCTGACTTCCCTTCAATACCCCGTAATTCGACTTCCTTTCTTTCTGAAAAAAATTTCAAGAAAAGTTCTTGAAAATTAAAAGCTACCGTCCCCAAAGATTGTAACCATTGTACTCCTAGTACAACATCAGCACCTCCCATAGGAATGGAAAGCATTGGACTAGTCAATACATATTCCCCATGGTTAGCTTGATATTATGGCATTTCCCAGAGCAATTTATAGTTCCTCCATTTGCAACCATCACTTGACATTCTGGTGCTGGGTATAGGAAACAATTTAATTCCTTGGCTACCTTACAATGAATAAAATTATAGGTGCTACCTGAATCAATCAACACTATTACCTTTTTCTTCTTGATTTGTCCTTCTATCTTGAGAGTTTGAGGAGTGGTAATTCCTGCCAGTGCATTACACGATATGGTCAAATTCATTTCTTCCTCTTCTAGGGTTGGTTCCTGGTGTATATCCTCTTCTTGTTCATTTTCTTCTTCCTCTTCACAATCTATGTAAAATAATTTCTTCTCAGCACACTTATGACCTTTAGTGTATTTGCTATCACAACTTTAGCAAAGCCATTTTGCTCTTTTTTCTTCCAATTGTTGTGGTGTCAACCTTATAGGTTGTGGAAATCTAGACGTAGCAACACTTCCTTCTTTATAGAATTGAGTGGTAGGCTTCCTTGTCACCATAATTTTACATTCAACTTTTCTTGCCAACCTGAATGCCTTCTCCAATGAATCAGGTTCCAGAATGCAAACTTCATGTTGGATGTTATCCTTTAAAGTGCCTATGAAGATATCAATCCGGTGTTCCTCTGGAATATTAGTTACCCTTATATTCAATTTTTGGAAGTCCTCAATGTGTTGCCCCACTAAACCCTTTTGTTTGAGATTTATCAATTGGCTAAAGAAGGTGTTGCTCTTTGTATCCTCATAATGTGCTATCATTTATTTCATAAAAATTGACCAAGTGACAATTTTTTTACGGGAGAAAAGCCATCGATACCATACAAATGTATTTTGTTCTAAATGTAAAGTTGCAATGCGTACCTTTTGTGTGTTTTGCACATTATGGAGATAAAAATATTGCTCCATCTGTAGTATCCATGTTACAGGATCCTTCCCATCAAACTTCCTCATATCCATTTTTGGAATATGGTGGTTCTTCCTGCTAACATTAGAGTTTATGAAATTGAGATTAACATTTATTTTGTTGTCATCATGAGGTTCTTCTACTATCTTTTCACCATTAGGAAAAATTTCTTGTATCAACTTGGTCAAACCTTCAATGTTTGCTTTTAGATCATTCTTCATGTTTTTCATGTTTTTTTCCATGTTGTCTTTCATGTCATCCATCTTAGCTTCCATGCCAGCTTCCATGCCATCCATCTTAGCTCCATGCCAGCTTCCATGCCATCCATCTTAGCTTCCACGCCTTTCTTCAAACCATCCATCTTCCCTTCCATGCCTTTCTTCAAAACTTCCATTTCATTTTTTGTTGCTCTTTGCGAGAGTGAAATTTGTTGCACTTGCTCTTGTAATTTTGATAGATCATGTTGCAATTCTTCATCTTCATGAGTCATAGTAGACTCTTCTGAAGGCTTAATGGTTGTTGAATTATTTTTACGAGGCATATTTTAGAACCCAATACTGATATATATTCTACAATATGCCCTTGGAATCAATTCAAATTGATTCTTCAAACAAGACTTATGCAATCGAAAAAAAATACACACCTTTTTATTGCTTTTGAGGAGATCGATATTGAAATTGGATTATCTCTGTGATTGCAGCACTTCAATATTTTAATTTCAGTATCAGCGTAGCCCTATAAATTATATTTTGAATTCCACAGGTCTGACCTCATTTCGATTCTCCAAGACAAAGTTGTGTCCAATCTCCCAAAATGACCTAATTATGGACTGGTTCAGTAGAACGAACTTGTACGACTTACCACATGTCACTGTTTCGTCCTTGGTCTCTAAAATTGATAGCCAATAAACTACAGTCTATGTACTTGCAACTGATTTTTACGGCACTCCAATCCGACGCCCAGAGAGAGAGAGTTATTGAACTTTTCCCACGATCACCTCTTTGATATGAAATTAAGGAGCCTAAAAAATCACTACCTTCCACAGATCATATCTCCAAAAATATTGTGAACCAAGCTCTAAAATTTTTTGACGAATTTCCTCAGGATTTCAGCTTCACACAATGTGAATTTTAGATTCTGAACCTTTGTATAAAAAAAATTATAGCACAAATTCCACGATGCACTCTTTAGGAGCTTGAAAAAAGACCTAACTTCCACAGATCATATCTCTGAAAATATTGTGAACCAGGCTCTGAAATTTTTAGACAATCTTCCTCAGGATTTTGGCTTCACACCCTAAAAATTTTAGCTTCTGAAACTTTTTATAAACAATGTTATAGCGAAAATTCCATGATGACCTATTTGGAGCAACGAAACCCTAGAATCCAAAGCTTTGATACCAAATGTTCTGTAACTAGCTCCAAAAATAGAAGAAAAGAGATATCAATGCCTTATAAATAAGCCACTTCGAGGGGGCAACCTCCAATACATTACATAAATGAAAAATTCTTGGATGATCCAATTTACAAAACCTCCTTTCTATATATAGGAGTCCATGGGGCCATAATGTAATCCTAGTGGGCCACAATGTAATCCTATCTGACCTAACAATAATAATTTAAGGGCACAATAATAATAAAATGTGGGTTACAAGGGTACAATAATAAAAATAAGGGGGTTACACTAACAACAATAAGGGACTATACTAGTAATATAGGGACCTAACAATATCCCTTATCTTCTAACATCGCCAGAGATATATTCTTCTTCAATCTTGGAACATGCATCACTTCCTTCAATACGAAGGGTTTACCAGACTCCTCTCAAAGGAAATGGTACTATCTTTGAGTCTCCTTGTATCTACCATCATCTCCCATCTTGATGTGCACTCCAAGATCTTTCTCATCCAGATCAGTAAACAAATCTCGATCTCCTGTCATGTGAAAAGACGCACCATTGTCAAGAAACCACACTGAACCCGTCACACTTGAAACCAAGCATGCGATCAGCGAAAAATCTAGCTCAAACTGCGAGACTAAGGCCTCTCTAGCTGCATTCCCAGCAGCCTACTTATTTTTCTTCTTCTGTGGACAATTTGTGGCGTAATGTCCGTGTTGGTGACAATGAAAGCACTTCACCTTGGACATGCCCTGCTTCTTGCCTTTTGCAACGGATTGAGAAGATTTCTTGCTCTTCCCATTCTTTTATTTGGTAGCCAAAGCGCAATTCTCTTCATCCGAGTTCTTTGATGAAGATTCATCCTGGTATTCTACTTTATCTCCTCCTTGCACAAGATCCGACCAAAGTTGCTCCCATCCTGGCAATTTCTCCCGACCATTGACAGAGTCCTGATAGGAGTGCCAACTCTTCGGAAGCCCAAGGAGAGCCAAGCTCACCAATTCCTCATCATCAACAGTAACCCCCACACTTCCCAGCTCATCCCTGCATTGGATGAACTTCGTGAGGTACTTGGACATACTGTTGCCTTTCTCCATTTTTATGTTCCTAAGTTTGTCCTTGAGCGCCAAATTCCTCTGGTCGCTCTTACTTTGAAATAAATCTATCAAAGCTTTCCACATCAAGAATGGAGAAGCCTTACCATGAAGGCTGGATACTATGTGATCCTTCACGCCCTCGAACAGAATCCTTCGACACTTTTCTGTCTTCTTTTTCCATGCGTCAAGTGCGGCGGCATCACTAGAAGTAGGCTTTGGAATTTATGCATCTATGAACTCCTTCAACCCATTGTCATCTATCACTGCCTCTATCATGTCCTTCCATGCAATATAATTCAAGTTTCCCTCAAGGGCATACTCCAATTTCAATCCATTGAAAGACATCTCAACTTTGACACCAAGAAAACACTGCCGCAAATTCGAATTCCACCAGCACAAAAACTCAACCGCTTCAATGTTTTGCAATTGCTCCCATGATCAATATAGCTTTGATACCATGTAGAAAATTGAATAACTGATATATTATTCACCGAGAGTCTCCTAATCACACATTATTTTTGCTTCATGCATAATACAGAATCTCTTCTACCATTGATCATTAATTGTGGAAATAAAATCAATTGCATGCACACATTAAAACCACGAACAATCACACATATGAACCATGATATTTAATGGAGGAAAGCTAAAGTTTAACCAATATCCATATATTATATGTCTATGGAGACTCATGCATAATGTAAGCTGTTTAAAGCCTAAACTCTCATGCACATCCCTCAATTGCTCACATATAAGCTAAGATCTAGCAAAATACATGCTCCAATCTTTTGCCACTTGATAGCCAGCCTCTATTGCGTTGTCAATGCTATGGGATGGCTTCATTAAATAGATAAACCACCTAGATTGTACTGCACAATCCTCATGGGCTTCTCCACCTATCTATGTGTTGCAAATAGCAACTGTATAGTCACAACTAATAGTTAACCTACTCTTTCACCTATTTCTGCACTGGTATCCATTGAAACTGTCCATGCACTGAAGTTAACTGATGCATTCTTTAGTTGATTAATGAGTTTATAATTAGTGAATTAATTAATAATTAGTTCACACCACTCTCACTAATTGTATCAATTAGTTAAATTGAATACAAATAGCTCAACTATGTTTAGATTAGTTAAATTGAATACAACTTCACTAACTTCCTCAATCAACTCCACCAAACTCTGTCACATGAGTTCTAACTGAAGTCTTCATGCAATAGCTCCACTTAACCCTTAGGAATAGTGTGGTTGTACATCCCATCTGTGCCACATACTAGGGCACTTAACTAAAGTGCTCCAAGAGAATAAGATAATGTTTAGAGTCTAAATATTATTAAGAGCTAATAATATTTGACATATCTGTTTTAGGCTGGCAATCTAAAGCAGATTCACTTGATATGTAAAATAGAGGTCATATATTTTTTCCGACTTGACCAACCATCCATAAATAGCATCCTGCAACTCATAGAACATGATCCATATGTCTAAAAATAGACTTTGCGCCAAAAATAGCCTACGGGCCCACTTAGTGAAGGCGACTTCTTTCCACTAAGCTTTTCATCTTGTTGCAATCTCAACAACTCCTGAAGTTCAATTGCAAAAGTTACAAAGAATATTTTGTAGCTTTCAGTAAGAATGTACCTATTTTTCCACCTTTTTGCCGTTAATTTTTCACTTTGGATTTCTTTTACTGCGAATTCTTGGATCTGTCTTTTGAACCAGTCTTCGATCTCTCTTCTCTCAGGTTTCTAGTATTCTCTTGTCATCACCCAATTCCTCTCTCAGACTTACTTCGGTCCTGGCAATGGAACCATTTGTTGGCTTGATGGGTCTTGACCCAAGTTTGGTGTGCAAGGTTTGCCAACAAACCCCTATACTACAGGCCCTTTCGGCGGTGACCTGCTTTCGCAGGTCATAGTCTCACTCGAAGTAGTATGTGTGGGTGCTAGAACCAGGTTTCCGTACCCTAAGAAAGGAAGGATAATGCAAGAGGGGCTGCGTTCTGTTCCGTAATTCCCAGATTACCTTGTTTCTTCGCAGGGTTAATTATGCATCTATTTGCATCCACGTGAACTAGATCTAGAATTATATGTGTTCTATAATATCAACACAACATTATATAAACAGAGCAGAACAAATCTAGATCCAATCATTCAGTACACAGACCTTCGCAGCAAAAGGGCAGAAAATACATAACACAACAATTATTAGTAATTCACTCAACATTACTCACAGATTCAGATCTCTAATAATCCTTTGCATTCATTCATTCATCAACCTTTCCTTACAATTCCCTTCCCAACCTGCGCACATAGAAGCAAGGTCTGCACACAGCCAGCAGGAGTCCATTCCCCAAAACCCAAACGTATAGCTTAGACAATAGATCACATCAATATCTCATCAATTCCTATCCTTTACAATCCAAAATGCATCTCTATTTATAACAATCTAGCTTCAACGTTCCTATGGTCCGCAACTCATGGCTTTCAGACCCCTAGTTTACCCTTTGACCCATTACAATGCATTCGTGGCTTTGACCCACCCCAAACCCCTGTGCTATACCAAATATAATAAAAAATAACCAAAATGGACTAGTTTCGTAGCTTGTTAGGAGACCCTGTTCCAACAAGACCTGCCGAAGGAGAGCCTCAACATCAAGGCTTGGTTGTGAACTCCCCTTGTCTTTATCATAATAAATGCATCTAATGTTTATCTTCCACTCTTCTTTGCATTTATAAAGAGATTTATAGCATTCATTGATCAGTTAGATAGGTTGTAATTGTCTTATGTTTGTTGTGGTTTTACGTTTGTTGTGGTGTCTTGATTGTCCGTACAGGTAATTGAACGTTGGTAGCAGCATGCATCGAGCTTGAGAATAGCGACGCATCAAGAATCTTTGATGAAAGATGAAAAAATATCATCAGAATAAGGTAGGTCATCTTCCTTGCTCTGAATTTCATTTACAATCTAGGAAAGTAGATGTTAGTATGTTCCCGTAGTTGCTAGACCCACCCTAGGGCTAGAGGGATCGCCTCTGTCCGCAGAGGGGATTTACCTGGAAAAAAAATTGGCGACTCCACTAGTGATTTTACTTTGAGTTTGTCACTCTTTGAGTCTTATTCATTCGATGATTTTAGTTGAACAACCTTTTCCCTATTTGTTCCTATGTTTTCATCAATTATGATCTTTTAGTTTTTTCTTGAAGTGGTGAGTCTAGTCTTGGCTAGGAAAAATTATTTGTTTTTTCTTTTTCAAGCATTGGTGATTTTATTTTTATGATAGTCGCGCCGATTGGCGCTAGTTTTCAGTTAGAAACCTGTGCCATTTGGCCAGTTGGTGCTAGTTTCACCCACAAAATTCATGCCAATTTCAGGGTGTGTGAAATATTAATATTTTCCCCAAGTCCTTCACCAGTGTGTCTTTCCTTTCCTGTCATTTTCTCTATATGATTTATATGTTCTCCTTTTCACTCAAGTGGGTTTTATTGGCTTGTTGGTTTTTTTTTTTGGTTTTTTTTCTTGTTCAGACGTGCATCCTTACATCCTAATTTTTTCTATGACTATGCATCAATTTCCTGGTTGCATGCTTCACGGGACATCACCTTACTGATTGAGTTAGTGTTCTTTCTTGGTGAGCCATCTCTAGTTGATTGCCTTTTGCTTTTTGGTTGATTGATTGTTCAGGTTTCAAGTGTCTATCTGAGTTCATTTGGTCTACTTGTTCACTTGTGATCATAGATTACATTGCTCATTGTTCAGCTGAAAAGTCTTCTTTCTATGATTGCTTGATGTAAAAGGGAATGGATGCCTTGTTTTAAGCCCATGCTTTGGAAGTACTCTTTGTGCTTGACCTCATATGTCTTGTAGCCTTTTGAGGAATTTCATTACAAAGTGTTCGAAACAACGATTGCATTCTTAGTGTTTGTTTGCATCCCTTTTGCATTCATTCTTCCATTAAGGAAATTTGCGTTCATTTAGTTTTCGTCTCAGAGTTTTATTTTCATTAAAATGCACTAGATCACATTGCATTGAAAAGTATTTTTTGAGACCCATCATTGAAATTAGATTACATTGTTTAATGATTGAAAGCTAAAAATTGCATTGAGACTTTCATTAAAAGCATGCACTAAGTAGATTCTCATTTCATAGAAAAATGCATTGAGTGCATTCTTATTCTTTCAAAAGAAAAAGGAAATTGTGCATAGATTACGATTGCATATTTTTCAAAAAAGAGGATTTTACATAGATTACATTGCATAATTCACATCATTGAATGTTTTAGATTACTTTTGGATAGTGAAAGTCATCTAGTGTGGAAAAAATTCTGTTTGCAGTATTACTGTTTGTTGCATCATAATTTGAGACTCTTCCCTTAAATAGATAGCATTCATCGAATTGAAAGATTTCTTTTCTCATATATCTGCATATAGGATATTTTTAGATGACATTCGATAGGGCCTTGAAAATGAGACATAATTCAAGATCAACCTTAAAATTTATTCAATCAATCTAAGGAAGCATTGAAACATAATACACATATTTTAGGGGTCTAGGCTAGTGATGTGTTTTGGCGTCGTTAAACCTAGTAGCTTTCGTTCGCCATCTAGCTTTAGACAGCACTAGTACGAATTTGTGCTCCCCGTACCGTCGAGTATATAAAGGGAGACTCTCATAGGCTGCAATCCTTTATCCATAGGAAGCCGAGTCTTCCGCCCTGTGACCATGATACACTGAACACAACATTCGGGGAGACTACCTGCACATACGTCAAGTCCTTGGTAATTTCTCTTTCATTTGATCAGCAAGGTGTATATGGCATTTCACGGAAACTTGGTACCTTTTTCCTATTTCTTGACTCTTAAAATATGAAACGATAGAGTTTTGTTTCAATGTCTTAAAATATTAACTTCCCATGAAATATTCCTGGTTAAACTTATCTTCCTTTGTATTTTTTTTTAAGGTTGTTTCCAATGGAAACATTTCCGAAGTTTACCAACCAAGGAATCCCCTCCGAAGGGAATCTTGGTCCTTTTCCTACTTTTGGGAATGTTGGTGCTCATTATATGGCAACATTGTCCCTTCCGGGGTTAACTGTTGGTTTTCTTGTGTGGTTATTCTTCACCATTGTGGTCTCAAGTATTCTTCCCTCTGTACAACCATCTCCTCCACCTGAACAACATCATGTTGATTCTAAGGTGGACTGCTCCCCTTCTTCACCTATTTCTTTATCCTCCTCTTCTACTTCGCCTGGTGACAGTATGGAGTCTAGTAACCAGGTGGCTAAGAAGGAGAAGAAGAATATGGAAAAGAAGAAGTCAGATAAGAGAGAGGAAGAATCTGTGGCTTTTGCACCTAAGAAACCTTCCCTTTATAAACCATCCAACCTTCCACGGAAAGTCAAATTCCCTTAGATGTTGTGCAAATGTGACCACTTTCTTCGAGATTGCCTTGGTATTGCAAAGGTACATGGAGCATGGTCCAATGGCCGTTTGTTGTTGCCTTTGGCTTCTAAAAGTCATATTGGTGGAACATCTTCGACTAGAAATGATAAGATTATTAAGAGACAGGGAAAGATCACGAATCCTTGTAATTTGTGTGAAGGGCATCATCTCATTCACCTTTGTCTGTAAATGGATGAAGCCAGGAGAGTGTTGGACAACCCTGTTGTTTCTCCACCTTGCCTTCTCGTTGGTTACAAGAAGCTTTCTTAGAGTCCTCCGCTAGTTGATACAACAAATGGTCAAGAGTCATCCTTGGTCAATCTCGCTCCCTCAAAAATTCAAAATTCATGAATCCATTCCCAGCCAACCATTGGTCTAGGAATCAGTTGATCTGATCCTACCTATGGTTCATCAGGTCTTTTCCGTCGAGAGTGGATCTCATCCCCTTGATGTTCTTCTTGTTTCTTCAGATTCCTCAGACTTGGAGAAAGATCCTCTCATCCTTGTGACTCAAGAATTTTCTCCTCTTGATTCCATGATGGAGGTCTAGGAGGATGCTCCTCTTGCTTTGATAACACTCGAGGATGACCATCTCATTTCTATGGTACCCCCTCCAACTATTTTGATCGCTTCCTTCGATTGGAGTCGATTTGAAGGATGCCACCTTCCTTCTTATGTGCCTTTTGAGATCATGGTAGAGGCCTTCGATATGGTCGTACCTAGCATGATTATAGATGAAGGTGCACCTGTTAGTGTTCTGTCTTTGACTACTTGGCAAGCTTTTGGATCTCCACCACTTGTGCCTAATGCGCAGAATCTGTTGGCTTTTAATAGAGGAACCATTCAACCGTTAGGGATCCTTACAACGTTGCCGATCACTTTGGGAGGGAAAATTGTCTATATAGACATGATGGTGGTCCAAGGTCCCTTGGATTTTAATTTACTCTTGGGACGTGACTATGCTTATGCCATGGGTGCGCTTGTCTCCTCCTTCTTTTGTGTGATCTATTTTCCACACAAAGGTCAGATCATGACCATTGATCAACTTTCATTCTTTGGTCCTGATGTGGAAGTTGGACCACCATCATCTCTTCTGGATATTTATTTGTTGGTTGTATCTTCCCTGCCACAGGTTAATTACGTGGCCACTTGTTCAGTACCATCATCCAATGATAGTGCCATTATGCATCACGTGCTTGATTTCTGAGGTGTTGTTCTCCCATCATATGAGAACCTCTTGGAAGCCATGACTTCTTATTCGACATGATGAGGTCATCAGAGAAAAATTTCTATTCTTGTGTCAAGGTCCTTAAAAAATGAAATAAGGTCTATGGAGCATAGTTTCTATTCTTGTGTCAAGCTCCTTAAAAAATGAAACAAGGTCTAGGGAGCATAGTTTCTATTCTTTTGTCAAGCTTCTTAAGAAATGAAACAAGGTGTCATGAGGATAGTTCTTTTACTATGTCAACCTCGTTAAAAACTGAATTAGGTCTTGAGGATAGTTCTTATAATGTGTCAAACTCGTTAACAATAATAAAACACATTCCTGTTCAATTTGAGTCTTTGATATGATCTTGTAAAATCCCAGTCGATTCTTTCTCTTGATCTCGTAATTTGAACCTTCACTCCATCTGCCTTTCATATGGATTGAAGCTTGGGGGGCATGTACCTCGAAATTGAGTCACCTTTTTGGGGGCATGCAAAATTATTTCAAGCATAGTTTGTTTCTATTTCAAGATTGTGTAAAAATGAAACCAACTTCTATAATATCCCAAAATAGGGAGAATCAACAAGGTTGGGAATATCTTACAATATCCCAAAATTTGGAGACACGACGAATATATGCAATAAAAAATGCATTTTTCGTAAATATAAGTGTTGGGGTTCCAATGTTTTTGCAGATTTGGCAATACCAAAAAGATAAGACAACATCAAACCACTTTGGGGCCCTAGGATCTAGCCCTCCTGGACCCGGGAGAGGGATCTCTCCAATCGGAGCAAAGAATGATATATCTTTGAAGCTCAAAAAGAGATGTTAGGCTAGTTATGAAGCACAAAGGGGGGTTTAAATGATTTGGTTGGTTGGTTGCCGGGTTGGCCGAGGAGATCATGGACTGGGAAAGTATTGGGAGAAAAGGAACATAGCGAGCAGGGATGCTTCGAAAGCAAAGAGGATAGATCAATAAAGTGCCATCCATTGGGCTATGGAGTCATGAAAGGAAATTACTTGCATCCACTAGCCAAGGCTTCCAAAGGGCAAGTCATCTATACTAAAGGATATTTTTTAGATAGATGATGGAATGGAACATTAAGGAAAGAAGGTGGGAGAAGGAAAGACAACCAAATTTTCGTCTATAGATCGAGTCGAGAGGTCATTAAATCCCGGACACGCTTGGACATACTCTAAGGCGGCTCTCAAAGAGGGACAAAGGGGGCCGCTTATAGATCGGACCGGAGGTCATTTACCTCCCGTGTCCGCTTTAGCAACTCCAAGGGAAAACAGAGATAAGATAAACAAAGGGATCTTAGAAAGGTAAGCTGGTCACACAAGGATCCTAGCGGACAGTGGCTAACACTAATCCCCAGTGTTCCCAAACCTTCCAGCTTAAACCCGAAAGAAGAACATCTAAGAACCGAATCATCCAATTCATACATCGTAGGAAGCGAGCAATAACATCCACTACACTAGTTAAATTAGATGAAGTCAATTCTTAGATACGCATTTAGCAGAAAACATTGAAGGCAAGGAGAGCAGAAACATAGGGCACCTAACAAGGGTGAATCCTATGCCAATATTCCGATGCAAGCCGACAGAAAATGGAACGATATGAAAATGTGATAAACAAAGGTAGGAAAACATCACCAATAGTAATAGACCGGGATCTTGTGAAATATGCTTTGATTAATTGATGCAAAACTAGTCATGTACAATAAGCTCAATGTCTAATACGAGTCCAGACTTTCTCCTCCCGACCTATTACATACAACTACTTTGCTACTCCCTCCCTAGACCTGTTCCAACAATCGGATGAATCCCTCTAATAGCAGCTGCTCATGCAAGGCAACAACAACCTTTTCATTATGTTCTCGGGGGATTTTTATAATAGAAATAGAGAAGAGGAGGTAGGTGAAGCATTGAATACGACATTAATACTCGGGAGAGGAAGAGAGTCGAGGCCCATCTTGTATTAACTTTGAGCATTAATCTCTAGCACCGCAATCGTTGTAAGTACTTTGTAGACTATTCGAAGCCCCTGTCGGTGCCGAGATTTACCTCTAGTGTTTCATGCGTCTTCGGGTTGTTTGGAATCGTGGTAGCCTTCTAAATAAATGAACCGGTCGAAGGTCACGAGCCTCTCCATACCTCATAACTACAACTCGACAGTCCTTTAAGAAGCTCCCGTCCGTGTCTTAACTTCGCTGGGCTCGAGGGGCATGGAGGGCACCGTAGAAATGGCGTATTTATGAGAGAAGAGTGCTTTGCTAAGTATTAAACACGAGATAAGACAGATTTGCGTGTGCATTTGTCTTCAAACTACGCCTTTCCTTTGAACACGGGATTATCATTTCAAATTTCCAATTACCGACTCAAATCCCACAAACCCGTCTCTATTGTCCCGTTTGGCTCGCTGAATTGGCCTCTCCGTACTATCCGCTTGGTAGAATACACTGTTATAAACCCGAGCGGTGGTGGCGAGACGTGCTCGTGGAGACCCGGAGGAGAGGTGGCGAGATGACGAGCACGGCAGTGGGGGATTGAACAACGGGATGAACAGCGGGTGAACAAATATGAAACATAAGACCTTTAACGAAAAACATAAAACTTTGGTTAACGATGGAAATACAAAGGAACTCGGATGAAATTTAGTGAAATGCGAGGGGAAATATCGTACATGGTGGGACCTAATGTGGTGGAGGGCGATTAGATCCGAGCCATTAGATCCCAAATCCAATGAATGGTCAGGGATCAAATCGAAGGATCGCAATCTGGGGGGGCAAGGGTGACACATTCAAAAAAGTTTCGATTGCGATCGGAGCGATGTTGCGATTAAGCGTCAACCGTCGGATCCGGAAGGGAATGGGCGGGTCGGGATTGAATTGGGAGATAGCGGGGAAGGATTTTCGATTGCGATCGGAGGTCGGGGGTGTGATTGAGCGCTAACCGTTGATCTCGGGATCAAATCAATGGTTCTCATTCAATCGGAGGGAGAGCACGATCGGGGAATCGGGAGATAGGACTTGCGATTGATCGAGAGTTGCGATGACCATCGGATCGGCGGAGAGGATGGACTGGGCTAAGATCTCGATCGGAGAAATCACAATCGGGGGCGTGGAAGAGGGGATGTGATTGAACGCTGCGATTTCGATTGAGCGATTAGCGCCGGGGCCGTAGGATCTAGGGTGGAAAATCAACGGTGGAGATGCGGATCGGAGAATGGTGCGATCGGGTGATCGGAGCAATCGGAGGGGACTTGCGATCGGAGAGAGTTGCGATCAATCGCATCGCAAGTATTTGCGATGGGCCAATCGGGGGATAAAACACAAGTGTTGCGATTGGAACTTTATTTGCGATGCGATTGGCATGTGGCGAGGGTTTATATATATGACAAACTTTATAATATAGAGTTTATTACAATGCACAACGGGGTGTGGAACTGGGGAAGTGGTTTAAAGGGGTGGGATCTATAATATAAGGTCGGAAAGTGGGTTTCGAGGCCATTTTAATGGAATTTGAAAGCTATGGAAGGGGAACGATATAGAGGGGAAGGGGGGAAAAAAGGTTGAACAAAGGGTAAGGGTAGAATTTTAGGGGGGATTTTAGGAGGACCGAGAGGGTAAAAAAGGGAAATAGAAGAGGGAATAAAGGGGAGCGGGGGTAGAAGCTAAGTGGGGGAAATAAGGGGGAAAGGAGGCCTCCCTGGGCATTTCTTCACAAACGAGAGAGGCTTCATGATGGAAATCAACAGAAGGCATTTTGTCAAAGGAAAAAAGGCACAAAGAGGCTTCAAGGATGATGTGTTTGCAAGGGAAATGCATTCCTTGAAGTCTCAACAACAATTTAGCCCCCTGTTTTGCTTGCCAAAAATTTTATAGGGGGGCTAACAATAAGTATAAATAGAAAAATGCATCCCATGGTTCCATTAGATATGATATTTTTGAACTTATATCTAAGAGGATATTAGAAACAAATGACTTTTTCCTAGTTAAATAGGCCTCCTAGGCTCAAAACAGCTTGAAAACACTGAAACCCCAAGACTGCTACATACAGAAATTACTACAGAAAGAGCACAATTATTTAAAGGTTATATTCAGGAAATGGAGAGACAAATCAGATATGATGATATATTAATCAAATAATCTCAAAAAAAGAGATCTAGTCTCTTTTTACATAGATCCAAGATGACCCGACAAGGATTTCTTGACAGAAATGATATAAATGAACTTTACTGCTGCAGATCTATGGCTGAAGGATGTTGTATGGCTAAAGCACTGCATAAATATTTTTTATCATGAAAATAAATGGATGTAGCTCCTTTTCCTAGCTTTTCCGGAAGAAGGTCGATCCTCCTCGTGGGAAACTAGCTCTTAAAACAAGGGATTGAACCCTTCCACTACAACACCTTAAGAATAACACAGTTTTCTGATGGGACTGCATTGTTGCTAAAGGTAACTACTTGGCCTAACACCAGATAATGGAAAATGCAGTACAGAAATCTCTTCTTAGATTTCTTAAACAAGATCTCCAAGCAAGAGAGGAGAATTCCCACATGAGAAAACCCTTGCACTAAACAGTGCAACAAACTTAGCTAAGCAGCCAAAGGATGTAGAGAGTCTAAACAGACCACATACAAAATATAATCTTCAATCATCAAAAACCCTCTCATGTTGCTCTCCTCTTCCTTTTATAAGATAGGAGTCTTGTCAAACCCTAAACCACTTCAATAATTTAGCTCCTTTCACATGTGCAGCCTCCATCTAAAACTACACTATGCATCCTTGAGGTACATTGGATCTATACTGCGCTGTAGATTTGGTCATGGTTGACCGAGTCACATAGCTCAAGCCCATTCACACATGTCAGTGTTTTGTTTACAAGGCCCAGATTTATCCTTGTTCACATGGGTATTCATTTATTTATTATTTTCAAGAGTTTTGCATGTCCTCCTTTATACATTTATTCATGCAACAGAAAAAGAAACAAAGTTTTATATTCCCCTTCGCTTGGGCTAAGTAGGAATATTACAGTCCTCCCCCCCAAAATGTTTCTTGTCCTCAAGCAGCTGATAGGGTGAGTGCTGCAACACTTCTCCTCCATTGGTGACACCATCAAGAATCAAGCTTTCTTCATAAGCTAGGTGCTCACCAATCCAACCATCCATGAATTTTTCCTCCATAGTCAATATGAGATGTGCATAATCCATCCCACAAGGAGTCAAGAAATCACATGAAACAAGCATGGCTGAACCAATGCTCTCTCTAAAACATGTAGCATGAGGTACATAGAGAGTCTCCATCCCATGAGGTACATATATGCTCCCCATCCTCCCTCCATACAATCCCATGAATAGTACAAGTATATCATCCATGTATGGAAACAAAATTACATAAAAACAAATAGAAATTTGAGCATGAGGAGGTGGGTCATAATCCCACACATGGTACCAGCACAGAGCATCTCCTGCCTGCATCAGATCAAGGTGTGGTAAGTGGTTTCCCCACCACTTACTTGTTGCACATGGCATCTCACTATGGCTGAAAATGTGAGATATGTTTGGTGACTTTTAGAAGCACCCATCATGAAAAAGAATCTCCCTTTGCACAACAAGGGAGTGGCCAAGTTCAGAATTTTTAGTGGCCCATTGTTTGCCATGAGATATACATAATATGTAACTCACTTTAGGAGTCATGGCCTGCATAAACATGGTAAAATAATATGAAAAATTAGAAAATGAAACTTTCTTTACATGATCAAATTCTTTGCCATCAAAGTCTCTCATACACATGGAGTTATGCATGGACATTTCTCCTCTTTCAAAAGAAATAATAGATGGCTGAAATGACTCTTGCATAGAGTCCTTTGGCTGCCCCAACTCCATATAGCTCATGCGCTCTTGAAAGTTCTGATGTAGTTCCTTTTTCAAACCTTCCCAATCAAATCTCCTCATGATGAGATGGTAGATCTTCATTGAATTCATATGGCTGAAACAGAACTCTTTGTGTGCTCCTTGTAGAATCTTCAGCTTGAGCTTAGAAGCTCTAGACAGAAGACCCTACCATGATGATAGATGACTCCTTCTTGGACTAAGTAGCCCTCTTCATGTAGCACGTCATCAAGTATCATACATGTGTGAAGATATTTGCAATACTCTACTAGCAGTTGAGATTCCCAATACAGATATGCACTGCTCAACAATGACAACGCTGATGATACATCCACAGGTTTGTCTGTCATGTTGCTAATCTTCTCTTTGACATCTCCTATGCCGAAGGTGTGTGTTGGAAGGCTGATCCTTCCATTCTTCTCCTTCCACAGCGCAGATCCATAAATGAGAGTGGGTGATAATGATGAGGGAAGAAGATTTTCCTCCTTCTTGAGCTGTCCCAAGTCTCCCAGCGCTGTAGCTTTGTCTTCCATTGCTCCAATCCCTCCTGGATCTAAGTTTGGAGTAGAAATTTGTGAGGTCTTCCCCACAAGATCTGAATATGGTGGCCTCCCAAGTGGTTTTCTACTAGATAAAAATGTCCCATGCAGAAATCTCATGAACATAGGAGATGGGACTGTGAGGTTCTTGCTTCCATTGCGCAAATCCATCTCTGTTTTCTGTGTGGAAGTATTATGTGAGGGGTAAGTATGCATGCCTTGGATCATTTTAGGTTCACCATTCTTCATGTCTACCCATTCCATTTGCAAATCCTTCCAATCAGTGGTGGCTTTCCCCAATGTAATTAACCATTGAACACCCAAAATGATATTGGTGTTTGGTATGCCAACTATGAAGAAGTGATCCACAGTGTAGGATCCCATAGTGACTGAAAGTGATGGGACATAATGCATGAATTGCATTTTTCTATCTCCTGGGAACAAAACAGATAATCCCTCAAAAGTATCAGTGGGATTTCCCCTCCTCTACACAAGATGGGCATCAATAAAGTTGTGGGTTGCCCCACTGTCAATCAAAACAGAAACCCTTTGATTCATTATTTAACCTTCAACTCTTAAGGTCAAGTACTTAGGTACTCCTCTCAAAGATGCAAGAGTTCCTCCAATATGAGCAAATGCTCCATTTCCATCTCCTGATGGTGTTGGATCTCCTTCAACATTGTCAACACCGTGACCTCTTCTTGGTTCATCATCTTCATCTTCTTCAAGATCTGAGAAGACCTCTATGTAGTGTGCCTTACCAACAACACATCTATGTCTAGGAACCCATGGTTCTTGAAAAGTGAATCATAGCTTCTTTCTTCTTAGATCTCTCTGGACTTCAATATCAAGAGGCTTCTTGAATGATCTCTCCTTAAAAGGAGCAAATTTTTCTTCCTTTCCCTTGGAAGAGAAAGAGGACTTGTTTTGAAAATTTGCCTTTGCTTTTGGCAAGGCATCTTGAAGATCTCTTGTCCTCTCAATAACATCATGCGGGGTAGTGGACTTAGTGGATTTCACTAACCCATGAAGAGTTTCATCTAGACCATCGATGAACATATACACCCTCCTTGCTGCAGACAAGTCAAGAACCATAACAGATAATATCAAAAATTCAGAAATGTAAGATTCAACATTACCTGATTGCTTCAACTTTGTAAGGCTTATGAAAGGTGCCTCCAGATCTCTTCTATCAAATCTTTCCACCAATATTCTAGTGAAATCAGAATAGGTAGTCACATTGGCAAGACCTAACGTTGAAAAACCATGGAACCACTAGTCATGTGCTTCACCTTCAAGGTACAACGTTGCAACTTTGATAGCCTCCATCTCAGGGACCTTGTTCAACTGAAAATAGATGTCCAAATTTTCTACCCATGCTTTGGCAGAACTTTTAAATGACCCATCAAAATTGGGTAGGAAGAATCTGCCCATAGAGTGATGTCGATCATGATTATGAGTGAATCCACCCTCTCTATGCTGATACCTTGGTCTTCTTTTGTTCTTCAAGTGATAGAACTCCTGAAAACTCATATTATCTTTGAATCTCTAATTTTGAGACTCATATTCTTCAAAGTAGTCTTCAAGGGATTCTTGTTCTTGTAACCCTTCATTTCCCACAGCCAAAAAGGTAGGCATAGTGGAGCATTGGGAAACTTGTGGCTGATTCACTAGTTGATCATTCCAGTGGTGAGACATGCCAGAGCTTTCTCCAAGATGAAATCTTCTAGGTGATTCTTTGATTCTATGTATTATCATCTCTTTGGTCTCTCTAGCAAGATCTTGCATAGCTTTTAAAATATTTTTTGCAAACTCCTTTCCTTCATCATCACTTCCAGATTCAGGGGCTTTACCCTTGTATTTTTCCTCATTGGTGTAATCAAACTTCTTCTGTCTTCTTTTCAGATACCTCTTCTCTCTATCAGTGAGAAGTTCTTCTTCTTCTGAAGACATATTGGCTCTTTAAGAAAAGCATAGGTTGTGCCAAGAAATATGCTCTGATACCACTGTAATATCACAAAATAGGGAGAATAAAAAAGGTTGGGAATATCTTACAATATCCCAAAATTGGAGATACAACAATATATGCAATAAAAACACATTTTTCAGAAATAGAAGTATAAAAAGAAAAATGCATCCCATGGTTCCATTAGATATGACATTGTTGAAATTATATCTAAGAGGAGATTAGAAACAAATGAATTTTTGCTAGTTAAATAGGCCTCTCGGGCTCAAAACAACTTGAAAACACTGAAACTCCAAGACTGCTACAAACAAAAATTATTGCAGAAAGAGACAACGCAGATCTTCAAAGGTTATACTCAGGAAATGGAGAGACAAATCAGATCTGATGATATATTAATCAAATAAGCTCAAAAATAGAGATCTAGTCTCTTTTTACATAGATCCAAGATGACTCGGAAAGGGTTTCTTGACAGAAATGATATACATGAACTTTACTGTTGCAGATCTATGGCTGAAGGATGCTATACGACTGAAGCACTACATAAATATGGTTGATCATGCAAAGAAATGGTTGTAGCTCCTTTTCCTAGCTTTTCTGGAAGAAGGTTGATCCTCCTCATGGGAAACTAGCTCTCAAAACAAGGGATTGATACCACTGTAATATCCAAAAATAGGGAAAATCAACAAGGTTGGGAATATCTTATAATATCCCAAGATTGTAGATCCAACAATACATGAACACAAAAATGGAGTAGCAGTGATACATCAACACATAAAATGTAAGAAGATCCAAATATCCATCATATTAGATCATAGCAGAAAAATGTATACAAGACCTTCAGGAAATAGTCACTCAAGTTAGGCAATGCAAGCCTCAACAGAACATGTACATGGAAAATGAAGAACACTGCTACATATAGAATGCCCAAGGCTATGACTGCGCAGTATATAAGAGAGAATTGCTACAGAATCATGTCCATACATAGATATGGAAATATATAGCTCATACAATGTGGGGAACAAAGATCTAAACCCCCAAATACTATTTCAAGACAATCCTAGAAGGATTGGCTCAAATATGAAAAAGTACAAAATGTCGGAGTTGCAGTCTCAAGACTGAGTAGCAGCTACAACTCAAGAACTAGATGGCGATATTTGTTGATGATTATCATTTTCCGACTATATTGTCTATTTAGACATATATCATTCTCTAACTGTTTAGCTGAGAATAATGTTGTTTAGCATTGGGTGTTCCCGAGCGGGAATCCAACCTCCTTCCTAGAGCAGACTCTTGGAGGAGTTTTGCTTGTCTTGTCCACTATCTAGCATTTGTCCAAGCTTCATCTTGCACCTAAAATGTTGATCCCGTTGAGGGTTAAGTTGTCCTTGTGAGCTATAGCAAGTGGAAGATAGATCTCTTCAGATCTATGTAGATCTAGCACCCATTTTCACTAGGAAAGTCTTCTATTCCCTTGAGAAGAGTGTTCTAGACCCTTGGAGCTTTAGATCCATATCTTGGCATCAGAGCCAAATCATTCTCAAAGCCTACATCGCAGCTCCCTCTTCCAAGTACTACGTTATTTGCAAGAAGAGAGTTGCGGGGGAGTTTTGGCATCATTTTAGAGGAGAGATCTCTGGTGATTGGATTCTTCCTTTCTCTCGTGGTGATCCATGAATTAGCCAAATAATCCATGTTTTGTTTTAGATCTGATCTATCGTACTTCATATGATTCATATTTTTCTGAATATTACTACAAATCTACAACTTAGATCTCATATCTACTCTTTGTTTTTCATGTTTTGCTCAAAATCCCCAAGGGGAATTTGTAGAGGAGCTTTTATTGTACATAGATCTGATTTAGTTCTATATTTCCATGTAAAGATCCTGCTCTAGATCTGAGTTGTAATCTCATCGCTTCTTCAACCAATAAAAATAACATTATCAAGCTTATTCAAAAATTTATTATGGTTGTAGCACCTCAATTTCCGAGGATTTATTCTTATATAGTCTTCTATTTCTGTTTTTACATTGTATGGGCTTCATTGTAGATCTGATTTGCTGATGTATAGTTGATTCATAAGCCTCCATATTGGTATCATACTATTATTCAGTTCAACTCGCATTATTTCGAAGCATTTTGTTGCACATAGCTGTAGCCCCATTCTTTGGGTGTTTTCTAGCCATACTAGGTGGTGGGAGGTCTGTTTACCTCACCTAGTTTGATTTTTTTTTGCTCTCCTTTTGTATTTAGATACTAGATCCACTCGATCTAAGGGATCCAGGAGCTGAAAATTCATTTCAGTGCACATATTTATGAAGAATCTATTATTCCAGCGAGGCATTATCGAGCCATCCCATTTTGGAATACAACTTCAAGCGTAGTTTTTCTAATTTCAAGCTTGTGTAAAAATGAAACTATTCTCATTTTACCTCTCGTGATTTCCATTTTATCAACCTCGTTTTTCTAGACGAGCCTTAGTTTTCTCATTCCATCACTACCATCTACTTGGTCGATCATATGCCTTCACTTGATTGTTTACCCTGCTTCTCGAGGAACCACTCGAAATGAGTGGTCTTGTTAGCCATCATCTTGACCTTTACTTGTTTTGAGCAGCTCCACCATCACCGGAACTAGTTGCTACACTTTATACCCCTCATTCCTCTAGGAGGAGTCAACTTTCAACTCTTTTATGACTCTCAAAATATGAAAAGATTGTCAAGACTCTTGTCGTTTTGAACTTGCTAAATGGCTACAAAACGATATCTACCCAGCATACGTTTACCCCTTTTTTCTGGCTGGGATAGATTATTTACAAAAAAGGAATACCTTAGCCTATCGCGACTAAGAGGTTCTCTCAGATAGTTTGGAGTTTTCTTTTCCTGCTTCTTTTCAAACTCTGTAAACATGAAAAGATGTCGAGTTCTTCCTTTGGTAGACTCGTTAAAATATAAATGACATCGGAAATCATCACCAAGACGTAACTGAGTTCCTCCTTCCTAGGGCTCGTAAAATGTACTAGGATGGATTTGTCTGAAGGAAAAACTTATATGACAAGCATATGCTATCCTCTTCAATATTGTGTAAAAATAAAGAGGTACTCGCCAGACATGGTGGGGGAAAATGGAAGTTGTTTGTCGGTTGTGTCCGTAGTATGTCACTCTTGAACATGACACTTGTCTACGAGTTCGTGTTGGGTTGGGATATCTTCACTGCTGTCACTTTTTCCTCCATGGGTTTGGGAAATATATTTGCCTCTCATTCAATTACAAATCTTGTCAACATGACCTCCGATCCTATTTGAGTCGGACATCGCCAAAGTCTGGAGTCGTGTTGCCGATATTTTCAAGAGAAAATCCTTCTGCAGTTTGTACATTCCTTGATCCTCTCGTTTCAATCTTGATTCACACTCATATTACCTTCTCTATGTCATGTTGATGATATGGGATTCATTATGACCCTCCTTTGACGTATCTCTTCCTATTGACTTCAACTCTTATCCAGGAAGTCGATCTAGAGACTCCCTTTTTGGTACTTTAGAGCTTGCATGCCCTAATGGCAAGTTATTCGCATTTGACGACAGAGTTCACATCATCGACCTTCAATCGGGTGATTTCACGAGTGTTTGACTTCAGCTCACTATTCACATTTCATGGATTGTGCTATTAGTACCTTGAGAGCCATTGAAATTATGGGTATTTTCTCTCGCACTTGTTAATGGTTCACATTATTGACTGTGTTGTACCTTAAGAGTGTAATATTCCTTTTCAGGAATTTCTGCTCTCTGGGCAGTGAAAATTCTGTTTCCAGAAAATTGTGCTATGGAAGTAAGAAAAAGGACTTGGATCCTTTATTTTATGTTGTATGAGCCTTACATACCAAATGGCATCAGAAACAAATCATTCTAGCTATGTTAAATAGATCTCCCCAGCTTAATATAGCTCAAAAATACCCCAACCCCATGACTTTTCTCAAAAAGAAATTCGGAAGCATGTAATTGCATTATTCCACAAGGGTTTCTACAAAAAATATGATTCATAACAAATATGAAGATTTCATTAATCATAGAGCCAAGAAAATGGAGGTATAGCCCTTTTTTATACAAAATGAAGACAACTCTAGCAAGGGTTTCATGAGTGCAAAGTATAACATGGTAGCCCACAGAAAATCACGCTAGCTCATCGCACCTCTATATTTGAAGTGGCTGAATAATACATAATACAGCTGATCAATACAAAAAATGGCCAAATGACCTCCTTACTAGCCTCCTGGAAGAGAAAGAGCTCCTCCTCCTCAGGAGCTAGCAAAAAATCAAGGGATTTATCTCTACCACAACATCACCTTCAGAAATGACGTAGTTTCTGCAAGAGAATGTGTTGTAGGAGTTGGTGACTGCCTGAACCCAAGTCAGATAGTGGAAATGCAGCTCAGAATTCCCCTCTTAGATCCCTTCAACAAGTTGAACCAAGAAAGAGAATGGAATTCCCGCATGAGAATCCCTTGCACTAAAATAACGCAGAACTCCCGACTAAATAGTCAAGCATGCAAATAGTCAAAATACAAAAAATAGACAAGATTCTGAATGCCTCCCATGGCTGCCATCCATTCCTTCTTATCCTTGGTGAGCTTCCTCACCCATGACCCCACTCATTAATGAGGTTGCTTCCTTGAAAATATCCATCCATCACCACTGCGTTGTCCCTATTAGTTTCCCTCCTCTTTTAGCAGTGTTGTTGACTTGGTCAATGTTGTGTAACCAGCTCCAAAGAGAGAAGAAAAGAGATATTCACGCCTTAGAAATGAGCCACTTCGAGGGGGCAACCTCCAATACATTACATGAATGAACAATTCTTGGATGATACAATTTACAAAACCTCCTTTCTATATATAGGAGTCCATGGGGCCATAATGTAATCCTAGCCGACCTAGCAATAATAATTTAAGGGCACAATAATAACAAAATGGGGGTTACAAGGGTACAATAATAACAATAAGGGGGTTACACTAACAAAAATAAGGGACTATACTAGTAATATAGGGACCTAACATGCCCCTCTCCTTCAAAAAAAGTGTTGTCCTCAACGCTTGAGTAGCTCTGGGTGCTTCTGTATAAAATTCTCATCCTCCCATGTAGAATCTTCAGTGGGTAAGTTCTTCCACTTGATGAGATACTCGAAATTGATCGATTCCGTAGTTGTCGAGTTCTTGTTTCCATGACCGCTTCGGTTCCAATATGATTTTTTCCTTCCTCATCAAGTTCGGCAATATTGTTTGAACTCGGAAGATTTTCACCTATAACCTTCTTTAAGCATGAAACATGGAAAACTGGATGTACTCGCGAAGAAGCGAGAAGCTCCAATTTGTATGCCATAGTACCAATCTTTTGCAACACCTTGTAAGGACCATAGTACTTTGGCGATAATTTATTATCCTTCTTAGCTTGCTTGAGGGACATTTGTTTATATGGTTGTAGCCGTAAAAATACCCAATCTCCTATATCAAAACTTCTCTCGCTGCGATGTTGATCTGCTTTCGTTGTTTCATTCGATTTTGTGCCAAATTCGAGTTATCCTTTAAGAGTTGGAGAACTTCTTGCCGATGCTCGACGTGATCTTCCATCGCTTTGAACCTTCAAATTTTTCCCTTAAAGATGATGTGATCGATGGTGGATGATATCCATAAAGTGCCATAAATGGGGTCATTTTTGTCTGCAAAGTATGGAAGGAAGTGTTATACCACCATTCAGACGAGAGGTAACCACTTGACCCATTGTGTTTGTTTATCGGATACAAAACAACGAAGATATCCTTCCAAACATTTATTTACTATCTCGGCTTTGACCATCGGATTGAGGATGATAAGATGAGCTATGAGCTAATTTAGTACCCAAACAAGAAAATAACTCCGTCCAAAAAATTTCCCGTAAAAATGGGATCTCGCATCGCTCACAATAACCCTTGGGCTTCCATGTAGCTTTTGAATTCCGTCCACAAATGTAGTAGCAATCGTACTTGCTTTAAATGGATGAGATAATGCACAAAAGTGTGCATACTTGGTAAGTCTATCAACTACCACCATGATGACATTCTTTCCTTCGGACTTAGGTAAACTCGTGATAAAATCCATTGAAATCTCCTCCCAACGCTCGACTTGGAATGGATAAAGGTTGTAGAAGTCCCGGGGTCTTAATTGTCTCCACTTTATTCTCGCTGCAAACCAAACATTCCGCCACAAACTTTTGAATATCAGATTTAAGGCCATCCCAAAAAAAAATCTTTCTTCACCATGTGGTAAGTTTTTTAAAAACCCCCGAGTGTCTCTCTCGTTGAAGCCTAGAAAATCTTTCGCTTCAAACATTGGGGAAAACCACCCGATCGGGACCTTAAGACAACTCCTTTTCCGTTTGGGATGGTGGCTCCGACTGGATTTAAAGGACCAGTTTCCTTATAACTAAATGAATTGAATTGGATGGGTGAAAATGGGACTAAATTAACCGAAAATAAAGCTATCTAATCTAAGCTAAATATCGATAAGGAAATTCTAATTTTAACTCGGGTAATTATATGTGAATACAACTTAAGATTGTTTCAATCTAATAATAACCATGGAAATGTATTATTAATTAAATTGAAATGTGCAAAAACAAATAAAGATAACTCTGTTTAAGAAATTAAACAGAGTTATATTAGCATATTGCATTCATCATTATATACCATTCATATATGCTTATAAATGATAACATTCCAATTATACTCGTAAATGATAATATAAAAAGGAAATATTATGAAAACCAAATATATAAATGATAGCAAATTCTTCAAATGAATACCATATAACGAGAAAATCAACAAGTGAACGGATAAAAATACCTCATTCATCTTGAAGACTCATCAAATGAAATGTGATACTCGATCTAGTAACTACGATGTAAAATTAAATCCAAAGGCACAAAAATGCAACACTTCAAAGATAATTTGAGCACAAAAATCACCGTGATGTGATCTTTCATATAAATATAATAAGGAATGAAGTACAGAAAATGTTAGCTCCAAATCCCAAAAAATATTACAACTTTCGATCCTTCTCTAAATGCATGAGAGGGATTTAAATAAGAAATTACATAACAAAATCCTAATACTATCGCTACAATCTATCAAATTAAAACTGAAAGGCTATCTTGAATGGAACTGATTCATTGTTTTTTCTCTCTCGCTTGATGAAGCCAAGTTGCAAATGTTCAACATATCTCGAGTCTTGGCGGATGACTCCATCTCTGAATGCAACCGCTCCCAAAGCATAGGTGGCATCGGAAAATTCTGGAATTAGACAATCGACAATGCGTTTGATAGGAATTTGATAGTCGTCTGTTGATTGTTTGGTTTGATCAAATGCGTCCACATACTCGTCCCAGGATATTGTTTGAAGTTTGCTGATTTGTTGACTTTTCCTTTCCATTTCTTCTTTCCACATTGCCTTCGGGCTTTCTTTTATTTTTGGCAAACTCGCCAGAACACAGATCGAAATGAGATTTATTGAGTATAAGTCGTCATTTATGAATTGCGTGATATTATTCATCATATTTCCCGGCCCTTGATATTTCTCTCTCGCGCTTTCATTATTTGATGTTCCGATTCTGTAAACAAGATTTCTTTGTGTTTTTCCTCTATCCTAGGAAGATTTGCTTCTTTTCCCTTTTTCCGTGTCCCCACAAATTTGAGAAACTCGGAAATCTTTTCATCGGCATCATCTATTTCTTTGTCTAAGAGTTATGATATTTTGGATCAAAGATGAAGTAATATCACAAAAAGGTTCCGCTTAGTGACAACTTTGAGCAAAAATTCAATTAACTTCGTCGAGTCAATAGTTTATTAGCCTCAAGGGCTTCGATTTGAATTCATTTAACTTTGGGTAATCTTTTAAACTTATCCAAAGTTGCTTGAAATTCCTTTTCTTGAATCATTTTTTTCATTTTTCCTCATTTTGCAATCGAGACTTTTGTAACTTAGAAATTTCTTCATTTAGTCGTTTTTGTTTGCTCAAAAGTTTTTCATCAACTTTCTTCTTTTTTCTTGCCAAAGTCGTTTTTTCCAATTCTTTAGACCCGAGTGTCTCGATCCTGTAGTTGTTGTTGCAATTGGCTAATATGTTGCTGAATTTCTTTAGCTTTGTTCTTCCGGTGAAGCTACGTGAAGATCTTTCTGAGTTATCAGTTGAGAAACTTCTACAACCTTATCCCATCGTTGCAGAGCACTATAAGCTCTCGTATCATCGAGACAATTTCGTGAGGTCTTCAAATGGATTCATTTCGTTGTTCTTATAAACAATATTCATAAATTCCTCTCGATGGAGTAGAAAATATGCCCCTGTTCTGTTTTTTCTTTTCTTTCTTTGTCTTTTAACAATGAAATTTTATGTTTAGGGTCTGTAAAATACATCCAAAGGAGGGATCTCCTCAACTTTTAATACAATATGCCCCCGTAGGATGTTCAGTGAATGATTTCAACATCCTCGCTCTATTTGATCTTCATCTTTATCCCTGCAATCCAAGTCGTTGAGCAAACTGATCATATTGTTTTAATAGTCGAGAGAAACATCAAGATTAGTGGAAACCATAATCTCCTTAGTTATTTCTTTTCCTTTTTCTTTATCTATGCTCTCTGCTCGTTGCTTTTGTCATCCGATCCATCCTTTTGATTATGCACATCATCATTGATATTTGTGCATTTGTTCTGTCATTTGAGACTTCCGCCGTATGTTGGACCGGATTTATCATCGCGATTTTCCTTTTGGGACATCGTGTTTGTCAATAGTGACCAATTTTTGAGTATAGTCACTATCAGTCGAGTTGTACCGATCTGTAGTAATGATTTTGCCTTGAGATGTTTCCACCGAGCGTTTGGTCGAATGTACCTTCGTGTCCGACTTTTGGATTTGAGTTCTCACCTGGTCCGGAGGAACTCTCAACAATCTCTCGACTTCTAAATAAGAGAAATTTATTTATTTCCTCCCGTTGAAATTTAGACTTGGCCAAGTCAAAAATTCGAGGAAAATTATCTAATGAAAAAAAATCATCGAACGGATCTGTTCATGCTCAAAACGAGCAATTGAAACCGGGCAGTGACATCAAATGCTATCTTTTTTTGGATCATATTGTCTTTCCGAGAATGGTTGCAAATTTACAACCTCTTATCTTGGAGACTTCTTTCTCGCATGCTTGAAATCATTTAGAGTGAACTCACCACAATTGAGTGGAAATTGAGGCCACATTCTCTTCTATCGTTATTCAAAGACCTAGATATTCCTTCAACTGTTAATTGATAGGAAACTTCTTGAGCAAGAAGTTTGTGCCGGAACAAAAAGCGGAAGAACATGCGGCTCCACTATACTACCAAAAAACCCCGATGTATGTGAATTTTTTCCTCCCCAAACCAATCTCCGATTGCGAGATGAAGTCGGCCTTAGCTTTATCAAAAAATCTAGGAGGAAAGCGATTAAAAATGGTTTGGAAAAACGTGGATGAGGAAACCATGATGGATTCTATATACATTATCTTGGAAATGAACCTTCCAAAGCAATTTATGATAAATATGAATTGGAACAGTGGTCTTTGGGAGTCCATTTCCATCCAAATAAGGGAAATTCGAATTGAAACAAAGAGCATCAAGAATATAGGCACAAAAGAAAAAGGGAGTGGAATTTCAAAGCGGTTTTTTTCTTGTCCGTATTCAAGTATTCTATTGGCCATTCTATCAGTAAAGAATAATGACCAAATCCATAATGTGGAATTCACAAAGAGCTAGGATTAATGGGACCATTTGTATAGAAAACCTAGTCTAATTATCATTGCCAAATAACCTACACATCATGGCAGTACGCATAGCAATATGGAGGTAAAGGGAATCTGCTGAATACATACCGGATGCTTCATTTCGTGCTTCTCCGAGTTTTTTCCTCCAATCTTTGATAGGGTCGTATTGGACTTTGTTATTATCAACAAAATATTTGATAAATTCCTTGTTGTACACCTTCTCGCGGGTCCTGAAGGTGATACATTGATTTCAGTGTCTTCGCTTTAAACGAGCCGAAAGGCACTCCGTATGTCGAAACAAACGTTCTATCTTGTATCTTTACACTCGTCAATAACCCATCGAACTACATCATAGTAAGGCATGATGCTCGCTTCCTTGCAGCATTCGATGCAAAAACGAATTTGCAAGTGTTTTTTCATTGATGTCGAGTCGAATCCCGAGCTATCTTCATCCGGAACCGATGCCTTCTCCACCGTGACCTTGGGGTCTTCTCTTTCCAATAGGTTGTAGACTCGCGTCCCATGTCATTTTCCCAAGCCCTTGGCATGATGTATCCGTGACTAGTCTTAGCTTTATGGGCTTTTGTTTTGAGACCGTAGGAGTTTCGACGAAACTTCACTAGTAGAGCAATCTTGTTTCTTCTCCCTCTCTTTCGACATTTCACGTTAGCTACCGCTTCCCTTTGTCCGTGAATGAAAGAGCTTGATGTTATTTGGCTCTGCAAGACAATAAACTCTCAGTCGTGATCAACAAGCCACTCAAACGGAATGATTTATGAACTTATGGTTTTCATTTATTTGTTTCGTATATTACGTAAATGCTCTTTTTTGGGTCACACTTACGTATTTAAAACCAAATCATTAACCATATTCTTTTGATTCGTTTATTGAATGCCTTCGTACCAATAAAGATTTGGCGCTTGTGACATATTAAAATATTCACTCATTCTCGAACTTTTCGTATGCAATAGATGAATCGCATCGAAAGTTTTTCGAATGGCAGAATGAAGATCACAATACGTTTATCCCGATTAATCGATTGCGATTGCAGATTTTTCCGATCTCTAATGGTGGGGTCTACCATATAAGACTTTGAACAAATGTTCGATTTTTCTTTTGAAAGCGTTTATTGTCAAACACACGTCGGATCGGGGAATTTCAAATAAGCGTAAAGAGTTTCTTAAAGACTGTCCCGATTAATCGATTGCGATTGACCGCATCGCATCGGAAGTTATAAATAATTGTTTTAAACTCTTAGCGATTGAAAATTTCCGATTGGACTAATCGCATCAAAGGATTTGAAATAGGCATATGAAATTTCTTTTAAAGGTTATCTCCGATTCTCCGATTGCGATTGAACTTTTAAATTTGACTTGTTTCTTATGATAAGGCCTTGTATATTAGATCGGATCATAAGTTTTTGAATGTTGAATTTGTTTGGTAACAATATGAAATTTTTCAAAACAATGAATTTTATTTCTAAGTGTTTTATTTCTATATAAAAAAGAGAAAGGGACCCTATTTCTAAATTTTATTTCTAAAATTTAAGAGAAAAGGGAGGGTTGTTGTATAGTACAACACCTCCTAAAGGAGAAGTGTGCAATTCCAGAAGAATCTTTTGTTTTAGTTGGGAATTCTTACAAAGATATAAGCGATCTTTGTACCATAAGGAATCATTTTTCCAACTAAATGTATCGTATGTACTAGGATCTTGCTGCAACTTTTGAATGAGTGTCCATACATCTTTGTCCTTCTTCCATTCATCTCTTGCTTCGGTTATCCAATCTGGTTGGATAATAGAAAATGGCACAAAGCAATGCTTCCACCTCTTCATTCTTTCTTGAGAGTGCATCCGCAACAACATTAAGCTTTCCTTTTTTGTATATTATTTCAAAGTCATAACCCAACATCTTTGTGACCCATTTTTGCTGCTCTTCTGAAGATAGTCTTTGTTCCAAAAAAGTGTTTCGAGACTATCATGATCAGTTTTTACCTTGAAGTGTCTTCCCATTAGGTAAGTTCACCATTTCTGTAGCCCATGCAGTATCGCTAACATTTACTTCTCATAAATAGGTTTATGTAAATACTTTCCTTTGATTGGACGACTTTCAAAAGCAATGGGTCTTCCTTCCTGCATTAAAACTACACCAATTCCATTTCTCGAGGCATCACATTCTACAATAAATGTTTTTGTGAAGTTTGGCGTAGCTAAGACCGGTGCTAGGCACATTGCCTATCTAAGATATTCAAAGGCCTTAGTTGCTTCAGGAGTCCATGAAAATGCATCTTTCTTCAATAATGTTGTTAGAGGTGTCTTGCTATTCTTCCATAATTCTTAACAAACTTACGATAATAGCCTCGTTAACCCGAGAAATCCTCGCAATCTGCTTTATTGTCTTAGGGGATTTTCCATTCCTTAATGGCTTTAATTTTGTTAGGGTCTACTTTAACACCCTCGTGGGATATAATATGACCCGGATATTCCACCTCTTGTACTCCAAAGAAACATTTGGATGCTTTTTGCATATAATTGTTTCTCCCTGCAATAGTTTGAGCACCACAGTCAACATGTTCAACATGATCCTTCCAAGACTTGCTATAGATTAGTATATCATCAAAAAATACTAGCACAAATTTTCTAAGGAAGGGTTTGAAAATGGAATTCATCAACCCTTGAAATGTAGAAGGTGCATTGGTAAGGCCAAAAGGCATGACCAAAAATTCATAATGACCCTCATGAGTTCGAAATGTTGTTTTTGGAATATCTTCGGTCTTCATTCTAATTTGATGATATCCCGAACGAAGATCCAACTTGGTAAAATAAATTGCTCCATGTAATTCATCCAATAATTCATCAATCACGAGAATGGGAAAATTTATCTTTAATGGTGAGCTTATTGAGCTCCCTATAATCCGGACACATTTCGCCATGATCCATCCTTCTTGTGTACCAATACTACGAGAGCAGAGAAAGAACTTTGACTAGGTTGAATTATACCCGCCTCTAACATTTTATGCAATCATACGTTCAATTTCGCTCTTTTGGACGTAAGGATATCTATAAGGCCTGATGTTTGGAGGAACACTTCCTGGAATCAAATGAATAGCATGATCATGATCACGAATAGGGTGGGAGTCCTTTGGGAGTTTCAAACACCTTGGAATGATTGTCCAAGACTTGTTGGAGATCTGCGAGAAATAGATGATTTTGATGTTGGAACTTCTAGTGAGCATAATTGTGCAATTACGCCTCGTTGTTCTTTCTTTAGAAGCTTTGTCATGACATTAGAGCTTATTATCCTTCCCGACTTCCCTTCAATACCCCGTAATTCGACTTCCTTTCCTTCGAAAAAGAAATTTCAAGAAAAGTTCTTGAAAATTAAAAGCTACCATCCCCAAAGATTGTAACCATTGTACTCCTAGTACAACATCAGCACCTCCCATAGGAATGGAAAGCATTGGACTAGTCAATACATATTCCCCCCATGGTTAGCTTGATGTTATGGCATTTTTCCCAGAGCAATTTATAGTTCCTCCATTTTGCAACCATCACTTGACATTCAGGGTGTTTGGGTATAGGAAACAATTTAATTCCTTGGCTACCTTACAATGAATAAAATTATGGGTGCTAGCTGAATCAATCAACACTATTACCTTTTTCTTCTTGATTTGTCCTTCTATCTTGAGAGTTTGAGGAGTGGTAATTCTTGCCAGTGCATTACACGATATGGTCGGATTCATTTCTTCCTCTTCTATGGTCGGTTCCTGGTGTATATCCTCTTCTTGTTCATTTTCTTCTTCCTCTTCACAATCTATGTAAAATAATTTCTTCTCGACACACTTATGACCTTTAGTGTATTTGCTATCACAACTTTAGCAAAGCCCTTTTTGCTCTTTTTTCTTCCAATTGTTGTGGTGTCAACCTTGTAGGTTGTGGAAATCTAGACGTAGCAACACTTCCTTCTTTATAGAATTGAGTGGTAGGCTTCCTTGTCGCCATAATTTTACATTCAACTTTTCTTGCCAACTCTGAATGCCTTCTCCAATGAATCGGGTTCCAGAACGCGAACTTCATGTTGAATGTTATCCTTTAAAGTGCCTATGAAGAGATCAATCCGTGTGTTCCTCCGGAATATCAGTTACCCTTATATTCAATTTTTTGGAAGTCCTCAATGTGTTGCCCCCACTAAACCCTTTTGTTTGAGATTTATCAATTGGGCTAAAGAAGGTGTTGCTCTTTGTATCCTCATAATGTGCTATCATTTCTTCATAAAAAATTGACCAAGTGACAATTTTTTTACGGGAGCAAAGCCATCGATACCATACAAATGTATTTTGTTCTAAATGTAAAGTTGCAATGCGTACCTTTTTGTGTGTTTTGCACGTTATGGAGATCAAAAATATTGCTCCATCTGTAGTATCCATGTTACGGGATCCTTTCCCATCAAACTTCCTCATATCCATTTTTTGGAATATGGTGGTTCTTCCCGCTAACATTAGAGTTTATGAAATCGACGATTAACATTTATTTTGTTCTCATCATGAGGTTCTTCTACTATCTTTTCACCATTAGGAAAACATTTCTTGTATCAAGCTTGTGATCAAACCTTCGATGTTTGCTTTTAGATCATTCTTCATGTTTTTTCATGTTTTTCTTTCCATGTTGTCTTTCATGTCATCCATCTTAGCTTCCATGCCGACTTCCATGCCATCCATCTTAGCTCCATGCCAGCTTCCATGCCATCCATCTTAGCTTCCACGCCTTTCTTCAAACCTCCATCTTTACTTCCGCCATCCATCTTAGCTTCCATGCCTTTCTTCAAACCATCCATCTTCACTTCACGCCTTTCTTCAAAACTTCCATTTCATTTTTTGTTGCTCTTTGCGAGAGTGAAATTTGTTGCACTTGCTCTTGTAATTTTGATAGATCATGTTGCAATTCTTCATCTTCATGAGTCATAGTAGAGCTCTTCGAAGGCTTAATGGGTGTTGAATTATTTTTATGAGGGCATATTTTAGAACCCAATACTGATATCTATTCTACAATATGCCCTTGGAATCAATTCAAATTGATTCTTCAAACAAGACTTATGCAATCTGAAAAAAAATACACACCTTTTTACTTGCTTTTGAGGAGCTCGATATTGAAATTGGATTATCTCTGTAGATTGCAAAAGCACTTCAATATTTTGAAATTTCGGTATCGACGTAGCTCTATGAACTATCTTTTGAATTCCACGGTGTCGACCTCATTTGGATTCTCCAAGACAAAGTTGTGTCCAATCTCCCAAAATGACCTAATTATGGATTTGGTTCGAGTAGAGCGAACTTGTACGACTTACCACGTGTCACTGTTTTCGTCCTTGGTCTCTAAAATTGATAGCCAATAAACTACGAGTCTATGTACTTGCAACCAATTTTTACGGCACTCCAATCCGATGCCCGAGAGAGAGAGTTATTGAACTTTTCCCACGATCACCTCTTTGAGATGAAATTCAGGAGCCTGAAAAAATCACTACCTTCCACAGATCATATCTCCAAAAATATTGTGAACCAAGCTCTGAAAATTTTTTGACGAATTTCCTCAGGGATTTCAGCTTCACACCATATGAATTTTCAGATTCTGAACCTTTCGTATAAAAAAAATTTATAGCGCAAATTCCACGATGCACTCGTTTAGGAGCTTGAAAAAAAGACCTAACTTCCACGGATGATATCTCCGAAAATATTGTGAACCAAGACTCACGAAATTTTTAGACAATCTTCCTCGGGATTTTCGGCTTCGCACCCTAAAAATTTTCAGCTTACGAAACTTCTTAGAAAAAACAATGTTATAGCGAAAATTCCATGATGACCTGTTTGGAGCAACGAAACCCTAGAATCCCAAAGCTTTCGATACCAAATGTTGTGTAACTAGCTCCAAAAAATAGAAGAAAAGAGATATCAATGCCTTAGAAATAAGCCACTTCGAGGGGGCAACCTCCAATACATTACATAAATGAACAATTCTTGGATGATACAATTTACAAAACCTCCTTTCTATATATAGGAGTCCATGGGGCCATAATGTAATCCCTGCTTTCAGTCGCCTGGCAATAATAATTTACAGGGCACAATAATAACAAAATGTAGTTACAAAAGTGTGCACAAATAACAATAAGGCTACACTAACAAACCCGGGATGACTACATCAGTAGTATAGATCCTGACAGTCACATCGGATTTAGGTCCACGTGCATAACCTCCTTCCACACCATAGGTGGCTTTATTTTTCCTACCTAAGCTGATCCCCTTTCACATTGGGATTGTTTTATTCTGCTAAAGAGATTTAAGGGTCTCCTTACCCCTTTTATTCTTCTAGACTGCAAAATAGAGAAACTTATAATATTCCAACTAGCAATAGCTAATTGGGAATACTACAAAGAGACAATCCCTTAGGTTTGTGATAAGGAATCGATTAGCTTAAGACATTTATACAATTATGCCACGAAATTATTCGTCTCTGTTTAATCACCCTGAAGTATTTATTATTAAACCCTCAAAAAATCAAACATAATGAATGTCTCACAATGCTACCATTTGCTAATGTTTGAATGAAATGACCAGAAGAAAATGAAAGAAAGAAGCCCAAACTGATATGCTGTTACACAGAATATATCATCTCGAACTCCAGAAGAATTATATGAAGGAAATAGTTAAAACGAAGGAGCGCCAATTAAGGATTTTAACTCTTTCTTACATAAGTAAAAAGAGACCTGCTGCTCATTACTTCGTTTTATTTAAAAATAGAAAACACAGAATGTAAACTTGAATACATATTAACATAAACAGATGCCAGAAACTTGTTTCTCATTCATTAAACTTTGAAATCTCTGAGTACAAAATTATATCTGAAGGTCCAAAACTCGGAACCTTTCTTCTTCTAAACTATTACATTAAATACAATAAAAGCAGTTTGACATTGCTATAACTGATCCTAACTACCTCAACTCCTGAGGACTTCGTAAGCTATCTATTACATACCCTCAAAACGTCTTTATTACATTTACACCATCTTTGAAAAATTACAATAACATAAAAATTAACATCCTAATCTATATGTTGAATGTGAATAGACGACGATGCTGCTACATTTCCTGGATCAACTGATTTGTCTTTCTTCGAAGCCGAAGGATCTTTTGGCAAGTCTATCGTCCAAGCTCTGCACTTCTTCCATATCTCTACTCTTGTCCTGGGTGAATGTATCAGATTGTGATACTCCAATCTGAAAGCAGTAATTCGGTTATAGGATGGTATTTTTGCAAATAGAGTTTTTACCAACCACAGCAGCTGAAAATGTCTTTGAAGAAAGTTGATCACTGTTGCTCCCTTGAGCACCTGAGTCTTTTCATGCGTATTGTCAACTTTACTTTTGTCAATGCTAGTAAGTTTTTCTAAGAATCCCATGACAACAAACCTCCACCAAGTCCCCAACATGAAGGCAGACCTGCTCTTGTCACCTTGTCCAATGACTTATCAAACTGACTTACTGCGTCTTTAATTTCTATCAACTTCTTTTCTGTGGCCTTCCTGTAATCATTCTTGAAAATCATCTTATTAATCTCCACTGCATATAGGATTCTATCTTTAATCTCATTTTCCTCTAACTCTTGATCTGTTTTGGAATTAATAAAGTCGATGAATCTTCTTGCCCAAATAGCCTTATTGATTGTCTTTTGTCTATCTGCCATGACTTGTTCTTCAAATTCCCTGATGAGACTTTTCTCTTCTGCAACCACCATCAAAAAGCTCCAAATTGATTTCATTTCTGAAATGATATCATTCCAAATGATATCTTTTCCCTGAATTAAAGATATGTTCCCTTTCAATTTTTCTTTGAGACTTTTGATCTCAGCATTAGCATTTTGACTCTCGAGCTTATATTTACTGGCTTCATTTTCTGCTACTTCAATAATCTTTGTTGCAGTCTCTAAATCTTCTTGAGCCTTTTTTCGATATTTTTCTGCCATCTGCAGTTCAATATTCAACTAAGAAATCTGTGCTTGTGGATCTTCATTACCTGTTAATGATAGGCTCATGAGTTGTGAATTGACTGCTTCCTGCCAATAGGATGGAATATCCAACACCATTCCTAGCTTCATCATCATGGAAAACATCCCGAAGATTGATTTATCCAATGTACTATCATCATCTTTGCCCAAAATCTTTGCAATGCTGCTTAGTACTGGTTGAAATTCAGTATCAAAAATTTCCATAGAAAAAGCTTTGCTGTCAGGATGAAATTGATGTGTGTTCGGTTTCGGAAAATGAATAAAATGATTGAACTCTTGACCTGCAAGGCTTTCATAACACGCTACCAAAGAATCATTGGAGAACTGAACACATGAATCTAACTCAGGGTAAGAAAGGGCTTGGTGAATTAGCTATGCATGCACCTGCAAAACATTCTCTCCCTGATAGTTCATCACAAAACATTTCCCAGGGTACATAACTGATACTAACCAATATATAAATTCAGGAAAAAGATGGGTTCTAGGGATACATGCAGACAACACACCAGACTTGGCCATGGTAGTATACACCAGGGAAGCTTTGTCATTCAGGAGAACTTGATGGTAAAACATAAGATGAACCACTGAAAAATTGGTGTCTTGGATATCCCTCTCGGTATCCATGAGAGGGATATGACTAGCGGAACCTGACAGAGATGAGCATTTAGCCATGCTTCAAAATTATGACAATGTATGACTTACAGGGTGGCCAATTTTGACAGGGTGACGGAAAACTGAACAGGACGCAACGCAAACTAATTACAAATATCAACTTAATCAAAAATGGTTTCAAAAAGAGTGTGAATTTCGTTTAAATAGGTGGCGTGAATTTACTCTTAAATGCTGACATGTGTATGTGAGTCGTTAAGTTTACGACGTGGAAGACAAGCGTGAACAACTAAGTGTATTCGTTACGCGAGTCTCGGAGTATGGAAAAATTATTTGGGCTTGTGCCCCGCATTCAATCTCCTTTGCTCATACGTATTTACTCCGCGATCCCAACTTGATCCTTTAACGAGCACCCTTCATTTTAATTCATGTGCTATTTGTGCCTGCGGGTTGAGTCCTTTGATCGGAGTTCAAGAAATCAGCGCATCCCGCTCAATAATAATCGATTTTTAATCTTCAAGTCAGGACCCACTTTCATAAAGTTCAAAGTATTTACACTTTTAACTCTAATGCAACGACAGAAACATTTTTATGCTAAAGTATAAAAACTTTAATACTTTAACATGCTTTAACAATTTTCTATTTTTTTTATATTTTCAAAATTGAAAATAAAAGGATATTGCAGATGATCCACAACATCTAGCTCCACCTAGGGATAGTGTTTTTTGACACGAAACACTAGGAAGCTGCAGATCAGTGCCTTCACTTATGGCATGGAGTCAAATGATGCTTGATGAAAAATATACAATGAGGAAAACTGAATATGTACAATGATGAACCTGTTATTTTCAGTGCTGGAAATAATGTTTCAGATACTGCCCATTAACAGGCAGTCCTATTGCTTCTCCATCAATATTTTCCAGCATAAAAGTGTTATTTGATCTAACTTCAATGATTTTGTAGGGACCATACAATAGAGGATCAAACTTACCATGTTTTCCCTTCTCCTCTCTCCTGGTATCCCATCTCAACACCAGATCTCCAGTTTGGAACATAATCTCCTTTGCCTTTCTGTCAAAAATGGACTTCATTTTCTCCTGATATGTGACCAAATTATCTCTGACTTTATTTCTGCTTTCACTCAACTCTATTACCTTATTTAGCCTTCTTACCAATGCATTAGGTTCCTCTTGTGCTTCTTGAAGAAAATAAATTATTGGTTTTGCTGACTGAGTGGGAAACAAAGCTTGAGTACCATATACTAACTCATAAGGGGACTTACCAGTAGATCTTCTAGTATTCATTCTCACTACCCAGAGAGAAAATATTAGCTTTGAGTCCCAATTCTTCTGGTTCTCATTAATTGTTTTCTTCATGATATTAACCAATGTATTGTTAGATGATTCTGCTAATCCATTCCCTTGAGGATGATATGCTATGGAATGAGACAATATCACATTATAAGTTTGACAAAAATTTATAAACCTGACTGAGTTGAATACCTGAGCATTATCTGTGACAATTTTCACTGGACATCCAAACCTGCTGAAAATGTTCTCTTCCAAAAACTTCATTACTACCAAATCATTCGCTCTTCTGGTAGGAATTGCCTCCACCAATTTTGTAAAGTAATCAGTGGCAGTCAGAATCCACTTAAACTGCCCACTTGATGGTGGATTAATTTCTCGAATAAAATCCAATCCCCATTGTCTGAAGGGTTCTTCAATAAAAATAGGGAGAAGAGGTAAAGGAGCTAACCTTTTCTTTTCTGCAAAAAATTGGCATTTCTGACAACTTCTAACAACTATGAACACATCAGCAAATAAAGAAGGCCAATATAACCCCGATTTAAGAATCTTATGAGCAGTTAATTTCCAACTGTAATGACCTCCACAGAAACATTCATGGTACTCCTTGATCACTTCCATTGATTCTCCTTCTATCAAACATAGTAACAAGACACCAGGAGGATCTTTCCAATATAACTTAGCATCAACTATAAAATAAGGTTGAGATTTAAGTTTTAGGGCTCTATACTTTGCTCTATTGATTGAGGGAGGGCAAGAGAAAAAACACAAATAGTGAATAATATCCTTATACCAGTCTGAGCAGAGAAATTTGTACTTGATTGCTGACCTTGTTTTAATCTGATTAGTCTCCTCAACCACTTCATCTAATTGTGCAAGCAAATTAATTCCCAGAGTTTGGAAATTAGATTTTGTTAGCAATTTAGCTAATCCTTGTCCTTTGACTAACTTAGTAGGCTTAATGTCCAGATCATATTCTTGGATTTTGGCAATCCATTTTCCTCTTTTTTCCTTTACAGCACTCTGAATCAGCACATATTTTACAGCAGAATTAGGTACATATGCTACTATTTGAGAATGAATTACATAGGTCCTGAAAGCTTTCAATGATTTAACTAAAGCATATACCTGCTTCTCCAGGATATTATATTTGAGTTCTGCATCTCTGAGGAATTTACTAAAAAATGCTACCGGTTGCTCTTTTCCTTCTTCGTTTTTCTGTAGCAACACAGTAGCAATAGTGGAAGGTGATGCAAATGAAAAAATTTGGAAAGGTTTCAGGTAGTCTGGACTAATCAAAACTGGAGCTTCCTGGAGGGCCTCTTTAATTCTAGCAAAGGATTCTCTTGCATCTTTGTCCCATTTTACTTCAGCATTCTTTTTTAACATATATGTTATTCTTATGACAATCTCGGCATAATTTGGAACAAACCTTCTCAAAAAAATTATTTTCCCTAGAAATATTTGAATATCTTTTTTACTTCTAGGCAATGGAATTGTTTGTATAGCCTCAACTCTTGCTGGATCAATTTTCACACCTTGGTTTGAAACTATATGTCCCAGAAACTTACCTTCCTCTAGAGCAAACAAGGACTTCTTATGATTCAATGATAACCCAAATTTTCTGCATTTCAGGAAATATTTCTACAGGTGCTCCAAGTGTTCATCATCAGAACCTGAAAAAATAGTCACATCATCCAAATATATGACTACAAATTTGTCACCTACAAAAGCTATATCCATTTCCCTCTAGAAAGTAGCTCCTGCATTCATGAGGCCGAATGGCATCCTAGCATACATGAATGTTCCCCAGGGTGTAGTGAAGGTTGTTTTCTTCTGATCTCCTTTTTTAACAGCTACTTGGTTGTACCCAGAGAAACCATCCACCATCGATAACCTATAAGCTCCAGTCACTTTCTGTAGGACATAGTCCATCTTTGGCAAAGGATAATTATCCTTCAAGGAGGCTCTGTTCAAGTTCCTGAAATCCACACACAATCTTATCTCTCCATTTTTCTTCCTAACTAGAACTAGATTTGAAACCCACTCTGAGTACCTGAGTGGGACTATGATTTTTGCTTGTAAAATTTTCTTCACCTCTTTTTCAATCGGGGCAAGTAACAATGGATTAATCTGTCTGAGCTTTTGCCTGTGTGGCTTAACCCCATCCTTCAGTGGTATTTTATGTTGAATAATATTTAGATCATAAGTTTTTAAATCTTCATATGACCATGCAAACACATCCATGAACTTTTTGAAAAAATCTACATACCTTTCCTTATAATCTTTAGGAACTCCTTTAAACAACTTGACTATTTTAGGCTCTTGCTGAGTTCCTAAATTACAGTCCTCCATTTCTCCATCCTGAGATACCTTCTTCTGATTTACTGCTACATCATTAGCATCAATTAATCTTTCAAGAGGAACCAGGCCTCTGGGAAATATATTATCCTTCAACTGAATTATCTTCTGGTCACCAATAGTTTGCTTCAGGTTTCTAGGCACATCACTTTGATCACTTTCTAGATCAATTTGATTTTCTTCAAAATTTCCCATCATTGTTAAAAATTGATTGATCTGCTCATCATCCTCGAAAACCTGCCAATGATTTACATTATTAGGAATTGAAGGCCTGTGTCTCAACTCAATTTCATATCTCAATCTTGGATTAATCGGTGGCTTAAATGTACTGGCTGCAACTGCCAATGATCTGCCATTCTATTTTCTTCTCTTGGAATAAACTGAAGGTTAAAGGCTTCAAAATAACTTTCAATTAGATCCCACACCTCATTTCTATAGGATCTCAATCTGGGATGCTTAGTATGACACCAATTCTTAATCTGTCTTATTACTAATTCAGAATCACCAAAATGGAAATAGATTGTATTTCCATTTGTTTAGTTGTTTGCAGGCTCAAAATCAATGCTTCTTACTCAACCACATTATTAGTTGATTCAAATTCTAGTTTGAAAGAAAAAGGTAAAATATTACCTTCGGGAGATATAAATATGAACCCAGCTCATGTGCCTTCCTTAGAATATGCTCCATCAAAATAACACTTCCAAATTTTATTTGAATGCAGCTCCTTATGTACATTTGCTGAAGAGAGCTACTTCTGAGAGTCTTCAGCAAATTCCGCATCTTCATGCAACATAAAACAAGAGAGATCCTCCTTCTCTTGACCATAAATGGGGGAATTACCTAAATCTTTCTTGGTGGTAGTTTTCATGAATTTGGTTTCTCTGTATAACCTCCTTTCTTCCCCATTGACAATAGGGATGATGGCATATGTGAAATCCAACTTTAAGACACCTCCAAGCTTTTCTCCCTAAGATCTGGACAACAACATACCAAATATGGCCAGAATATCTGCAACTACTACATCCATCATGATACTCTTGGCTGGAATTTGGGCCAAGGAAACAAACATGTCTTTGATAAGACCTACACATTTCACCCTTTTTGAATCAAAAGAATAGAGGTCTCTATGTGGCTTATTGATTTGTAAATTTAGCTCTTTCATCAAAGATAATGGCATAAGATTATGTGTTGCTCCAGAATCAAGCATACAGTTATGTAGAATGAAATCATGGAAAAGTATTGATATATAAAAAGGTGGAACAGAAGAATCTACCTCTTCAACATGAGGCCCGAAAGTAACCACTAGTTTCTCTTCTTGCAAATTCACAATATCACCCACCTCAACAGACTAAGATAAATTAATAAACTCTGCAATTTCTTTCTTATAACCAGGCGTTTTAGCCAACTCAGGAAGAGGTACTTTAATTTTAACTTTTTCTAACTCTTTAGACAAACTGAAAGCTTGATTTTGTTTAATCAACTTTTCAGGTTCTTCTTGATTTTTGTTTGGATTTGCATGTTGCTCAGGGATAGTAACAATCTTCTCCAAAATATTAGAGTCATTAGACTTGTTTTGGGAAGCCTCAGCTTGCTGCTTCTCTTTTTCTTTTACTAGATTTATGGGCTGCTTCCCTTTGTCTGATTGTTTTATTGAATTTTTCTATTGTGGAGTCGCCATTGGAGAAGGGACTGACTCTGATTCTTTCTCTTCATCATCCTGATTTCTCAACCTCTTTTTTGATCTCAAGTCATACTTTTTATGCAATTCTGCTTGCATAAAATCAATAAATTGTTTGTAGTAATCATCCATTTCTTCATGATCAAAGGAAATATCAGCTTCTTTACATTCTTCTTCACATTCTTCTTCTGCACCATCTTCCATATATATGGCAGAAATTTGTTCTTCATCTTCTTTTTTATCATCATCAGCAGACTGAGAAGGTGTTGCTTCTATATATAAGGGTGCTTGAACTTGATCCTGATCGCTTCTTTCTCTCTGCAAAATCTACAGGGGCTGCTTTATGAATTGGGGATTAAAAATCCCTATGTTTTGTTGTGTAGGTTTCTTGTTATCCAATTCCATCTTTACTTTGTTTGAAAATTTTTTAATGACCTTAGTCATGTCATCAATCCTTTGATATTGTATTGACTCTGCCTTAGCTTTACCTTTATCTTGAACTGACTGCTTTTCTTGAGCTTTCTTAGCAGTAGTCTTATTTGCTTCAATCTCCAAAGCATCCGTTTGGATTTGTTCAATAGTAGGGGACCTTCTTTATCTCAAAGTAAAACTAAAATCTGATACAAATGCTCCAACAAAAACAACTCTTGCTCCAATAGGAGGAGGTTTCATCTCTACAGGAAAACTATTGTATAATTTATTGAATCTCTTAATGAAATCACTCATATTTTCATCTGGTTTTTTCTTAATAGCATTAAATTATGTCAAAGAATAACCATGGTCTCTCTTTTCACCCCATCTTTGGATGAATTGTCTTTCTAACTCAACCCAATCATTAATTGAGCCATTTGGTAATCCTTTAAACCATTTTCTTGCCTCTCCACTTAGGGATTTCACAAAAAATCTCGTTACTACATCTAGATGTTCAACATTAAAATTTTCAGCAAAAGTGCAAAACAAAGGCAAGTGTTGTTCTGCAGTTATTTCATCTTCACCAGTAAATCTACGAAGCAACTTAAGATACTCTTGAGGCATTGCATTCATTGGTTGAGGAAGATTTAATGGTGCATATCTATTCATCAAGAAAGCAGGGGCTGCCATGTTTATGCCCTGATTGACTACTCCTTGAGTAGTGTGAATCTGTGTACTAGTTGTAGGTGTGGATGAATAGGGTGAAACAACTGATAAAGGAAGTGGTTGATAAACTAAAGCAGAAGAACTAGCAACTGTATTAGGCTAAGTTTCTATAAATGTGAATGATACTGATTCAAAAGACTGATATTCTAACCTTGGTTCTTGGAAATGAATGTTTGGAGACAAGGATTCTTGTTCCAAGAAAATGAGTTTCTGAGAAATATCCTTGGATGAAAGAGTATGAGAACTGCTGCCAGGTGCAGGCAGTGTGGCATCAGGTGTAGAAAGTGTTTTTGGTTTCGAGCCCTTTTTAGAAACCAACTTTTTCTGGATTTGAAAGGGTAGGAACCTTCTGCTGAGATGTATCTGACATCGTATGTGGCCTCTTATAAGCCAGAATTAGAAAATGAAAACATAGCTTTTAATATTTCCTCCTCTCTGAACAACCAACAAAAACATGAACAAAACCCAAGGAAAAACTTCGCTTCTTCGTCCCCGACAACGTCGCCAAAACATTTTGTACCTTAAGAGACAATCCCTTAGCTATGATAAGGAATCGATGCTTAAGACATTTATATGATTATGTCACATAATTATTTGTCTCTGTTTAATCACCCTCAAGTATTTATTATTAAACCCTCAAATATCAAATATAGTGAATGTCTCACAATGCTATCACTTGCTGACGTTGAATGAAATGACCAGAAGAGGATGAACTGAAGAAGCTCAAACTGATATGCTATTACACAGAATATATCATCCCAAACTTCAGAATAAGTATATGAAGGAAATAGTTAAAACGAAGGAGCGCTAATTAAGGTTTTTGACTCTTGCTTACATAAGTAAAAAGAGACTTGTTGCTCATTACTTCGTTTTATTCAAAGATAGAAAACACAGAATGTAAACTTGAATACATATCAACATAAACTTGTTTCTCATTCATTAATCTTTGAAATCTCTGAGTACAAAATTATAGTCTGAAGGTCCAAAACTCGAAACCATTATTCTTCTGAACTATTACATTAAATACAATAAAAGCAGTTTGAAACTGCTATAACTGATCCTAACTACCTCAACTCATGAGGACTTCATAAGCTATCTATTACATACCCTCAAAACATCTTATTACATTTACATTATCTTTGAAAAATTACAATAACATAAAATTTAACATCCTAATCTATATGCTGAATGTGAATAGACGATGATGCTACTACATTTCCTGGATCAGCTGATTTGTCTTTCTTCGAAATCGAAGGATCTTTTGGTAAGTCTATTGTCCAAGCTTTACACTTCTTCCATATCCCTACTCTTGTCCTGAATGAATGTATCAGATTGTGATACTCCAATCCGAAAGAAGTAATTCAATTGTAGGATGTTCTTTCTGGAAATAGGGTTTTTACCAACCACAACAGCTGAAAATGTCTCTGAAGAAAGTTGATCACTGTTGCTCACTTGAGCACGTGAGTCTTTTCATGTGTATTGTCAACTTTACTTTTCATCGATATTAGTAAGTTTTCATAAGAATCCCATGACAACAGACCTCCTCCAAGTCCCCAACATGAAGGCAGACTTGCTCTTGTCACCTTGTCTAATGACTTATCAAACTGACTTACTGCTTCTTTAATTTCTATCAACTTCTTTTCCATGGCCTTCCTGTGATCATTCTTGACTATCATCTTATTAATCTCCACTGCATATATGATTCTATCTTTAATCTCATTTTCCTCTAACTCTTGATTTGTTTTGGAATTAATGAAGTCAATGAATCTTTTTGCCCAAATAGCCCTATTGATTGTCTTCTGTCTAATTGCCATGACTTCTTCTTCAAATTCCCTGATGAGACTTTTCTCTTCTGCAACCACCATAAAAAAACTCTAGATTGATTTCATTTCTGAATGATATCATTCTAAATGATATCTTTTGCCTGAATTAAGGATATGTTCCCTTCCAACTTTTCTTTGAGATTTTTTATCTCAGCATTAGCATTTTGACTGTCCAGCTTATATTTACTGGCTTCATTTTCTGCAGCTTGAATAATCTTTGTTGCAGTCTCTAAATCTGCTTGAGCCTTTTTCTGATCTCTTTCTGCCATCTGCAGTTCAGTATTTAACTGAGCAATCTGTGCTTGTGGATCTTCATTACTTGTTAATGATAGGCTCATGAGTTGTGAATTGACTGCTTCCTGCCAATAGGATGGAATATCCAACACCATTCTTGGCTTCATCATCATGGAAAACATCCCGAAGATTGATTTATCCACTGTAATATCATCATCTTTGCCCAGAATCTTTGCAATGTTGCTTAGTACTGGTGGAACTTCAGTATCAAAAATTTCCATAGGAAAATATTTGCTGTCAGGCTGAAATTGTTGTGTGTTAGGTTTCAGAAAATGAATAAACTGATTGAAATCTTGACCTGCAAGGATGTCATAACACGCTACCAAAGAATCATCGGAGAACTCAACACATGACTCTTACTCAGGGTAACAAAGGGCTTGGCGAATTTGCTTTGCAGACACCTGCAAAACATTCTCTCCCTGACAGTTCATCACAAAACATTTCCCAGGATACATCACTGATACCAACCAATATATAAATTCAGGAAAAAGATGGGTTTTAGGGATACATGCAGACATCACACCAGACTTGGCCATGACAGTATACGCCAGGGAAGCTTTGTCATTCAGGAGAACTTGCTGGTAAAAGGAAAGATGAACCATGTTGTACATGTTAGCCCCTTCATTCAAATTTTTGGCCATTAGCCCCTCCTGAACCTTACAAATTTCCTACCGTGGCCTAAGAGACCCTTTTTCCACTTATCGTTGCCCTCCTCCGCACCCAGATTTCATAATTGAAGGCCAAAAGGCTCGCTTTTAAAAGATTTGAATCCGAGCCCTTTTGGGCTTAGCCTCCTACAGCCAGTCTTTCACGTGACCCGGGCGCGTAACCCTGTGCCAAACCAAAAGGCGCTCGTCAAATGTGTTTCGGGCGCGCCCCGAGCCGTCCGATTAAATTTAGATCAACGGCCCATAGTATACCCTCTTTTGTGGTCCCTGCCGCGCCTCCCCTCCAAAACCGACCTGTTTATTCCGCACCTCTCATCTGGGGCAGGCGGTAATTCACGATTGGCCAACGATTCCATTAATCGCGTGACAAGTGTCCCTGGCCACTGTTCCAAAACTGCCCCCATTTCGCGCATTAACTCCCGGGCAAAGACATGCAGCGGAATTCATTTAAGTCGTCCAATCTTGGGCATTCGATCCAACGGCTCGTGTTCTCCAAAGTTGTGCAGATTTTAACTCCCGTCTACATCGCCCATGGCCCACCATCTCACCACCGCCCGGTACAATATTAACCATTGATCCCATTTTAGATCGTATGGACCAGAATTGTTCGCACACCCCATTGGTTGACCGAGTCCACCTCCACGTCACCCTTTCCGCCTGGTCTTTCGTACATCCCTGTCATCGCCCACGTGCCATTTGCGTTCTCCTCCACCCTTCATATACTTCGTTTATGTGTCATATTACAACGTTTAGGTTACGTATCTCTGCCTTGTGCATTCATCGTCGTTCCACTGCATATCTCATCGCCACCCTTAATTTCTTCGTCATTTATCCGTGTTTTCCACCACCCCGCCACATTCACCACCCCTGCGTCTGGTTTTCTTTAACCATTTTGTGGGTTTTGCAGGTTTATGGCGATGGAGAACCATCAGAATTCACGACCACCATTACAAAAGCCGAGTACGCTCCAGGGGACCAATTATCAAATGCATAATTATGGAGCAGGGATCCGAGAAGGTATGCTGACATGACATCCATTAAAAAGCCAGGGTTTAAATCGATTAAACCCTTCAGGGTCATTCAAATGCACAGGTTGAGCAGATGAAGAATTAATGGCGCAGATAGAGAATATTAGTGAAGAGAAGGGGATTAAAGAAATGCATTTAAAGATTTTGGGGCTTTTACATACCCTTTTGGAGGCAAAGTACCAGATCGAAGACCCTGCAGATCACTAGAAAGATATTTTCACAGAAAACAATGCCCTCAAAAGTTCATTTCAGCCAAATTTTCTTCGGGAAGGTACATAATGTTACTTATTTTATTCTTCATGTCTTATCCCTAGAGAAATTTGCACCTACAGCATTTACTCCATGGAGCCGGCCTCAGAGTACCTATAGCTTAGCATATTAATTAAGCGACAGGGGCGCGAACGTTTCCACCATTTTGTTCAAATTAAGCAAATTAAATGTTTCACCTACTCCTTTTATTGGTTTCTCTTCTCCTTCCTCTATAAAAAGGGGGAAGAAAGACATTGTAAGGGTTCCAGACTTTTATCAGAAAATTGTGTTGTGAAAGGAATTTTTGTATACATTTTGTAAAGCTTTTGTATGAAGGCTCAGAGCCCGTAGGGTCTCAGTGAGGAGGAGTTCTGTCTGTTTAGAGGATTCTGATCTTTGATATCTCACAGTATGTAAACTTCTCTTATGTGTTTAATACAATATTTCATTTCATACATCTTCTTGTATCATGTTACTGGAATGCGAGTGGCTCACTGGTTTTAGGTAAGGATTCATCCTAGTTGATGCCCATACTTGAATCAGTCAAGCGCTTTAAATAGGCTCAGGCATGATATACTGTTTCATATTCATTTCATCCACTTTTCTGCTATATTAGTTGCTTTGGGAGGGTGCTTTTAAAACGCCATTGTCATGTATGGATTCTTAGAATGATAAGCCCATATGTGGTTTTGTTGTGTATCTGAGTATGACCCAATGTTGGCTAGTATCTTACGATGTTCATTTTATACATTTCATTCGATATTTTATTCTGTGGCATATTATTTGAATCGGCCCTCTTTCCAGTAAATTGTCTCTTAACTGTATGATGTTTTAATATTGGAAGCTTTGCATTGTGCCTCTACAACATTACTTTCCCTGTGACAGTTTATGTGATTTCTGGTCCCATTTCAAATCAATTTCCTTGTTCTACAGGAGATAGTAGGGGAGCCTTTGGATTGACAACCCATTTTTATTATATGCCTCCTGCTATGCTAAGATGTCCTAGGCACTGGTCTATGGCAGCTCTAAACTGTCTCTAGGGTAGACAAAAATTTGTGACAACAAACAACAAAATAGTTGGTGTCTTGGATATCCCTCTTGCGGTATCCATGAGAGGTATATGACTGACGGAACCCGACAAAGATGAGCGTTTGCCATGCTTCAGGTATGACAATGAATGACTTACGGGGTGACGGTACAGGGGTGACGAGCTTGAATAGAACCTTGTGCCTTGAGCAATTAACAAATGGTTTCAGAAAGAGTGTGAATTTTGTTTAAATAGGTGGTGCGACTTTACTCTTAAATGCTGACATGACGCGCCAACAAACCATTGAGTTTACTTGATGTGGAAGACAACTATGTGCAACTCAGTATCTTACGTCACTGCGGGGGGTCTCGGAGTACGGAAAATTATTTTGACTTGTGCCCCCGCATTCAATATCCACCACTCATCTGTGTTACTCCCACAGTCAACCTAGTCAAATGTGGAGGAACCCTTCATTTTTATTCGTGCGCTATTTGTGCCCACGGGTTGAGTCCTTTGATTGGAGTTCAAGAAATCAGCGCATCCTGCTCAATAAAATAATCAATTTTTAATCTTCAAGTTAGGACCCACTTTCATAAAGTTCAAAGTATTTACACTTTTAACTCTAATGCAACGACATAAATATTTTTATGCTAAAGTATAAAAACTTTAATACTTTAACATGCTTTAACAATTTTTTTATTTTTTTTTATATTTTCAAAATTGAAAATAAAAGGATATTGTAGATGATCCATAACGAGGTCGAATGGTAAAATTATGAGTTTAAATAAAAAAAATTTGATGTTCATTTCAATGTTCCAAGTTGGAAGTCTTGGTTGGCGGACTAAGTGTGGGGTTGTTGGTTATGGGTCAGTTGGTAGTTCCAACTCTACCTCACCCATTTGACTTGGAATTTTTGTTTTCATTGTATTAATTTGGGTGAGGTTTAGTTATGGGGCCGCCCATGGCGAGTCGACCAAACCAGCTGAAAGAGTTTGATCCCCACCAACCCCCACACTCCCATGGCGGTCCGACCAAACCAGCCGAAAGAGTTTGATCCTGTCGAGAGTTGCCACATAGTGGTCATGATTTTGTATGGTTGTTGGCCATATAACATTATATATAATGTTATATAAATATTAAATAGTGGTCCCTAGATGCAGGTGCTCCGTAATGCTCACCTAGCTTGCCACATGGGCTCTCCAATGCCTAGCAAATGTCCTTGCCACGAGGAAACACATGGCCCTAGTGTGGGAGCCTTAAATATGCCTCATTGGTCTACAACCTAACACCTTACATGGTATTCAATTTCACTTGCTGTGCATTTAGCTTGCAAAGCGCCCTAGCCATTTATGGGCAATGGCGACATCTCCTCCCATCAATTCTCCCTCTGTCTCTTTATCAAGTTTTCTATGCAAACTCCTACTCTCATCTCTGTTGATCCTTGTTGTGCCTTCGCCCCTCTCTCAGCCCTTCAGTCGCCCTCTGCTCACTCGCTCCACGCCACATACTGCCTCTCTACTCATCCATCTCCCTCTGTTCATCTGCCTCACCTGCACTCTCAAAATTCTTCTGACCTCATGCCTCGCCACCATCAAATGCATTATCATAGAGGCAGAGGCCAAGGTTCGCCCTCCCATCTTCACCATGGCGGAGCACTCTGTGGATTTCTCATTGGCCATGGATGCGCCGAAGGTTCATGACCCTCAGTTCCTCTCTCCCCACATCTTTCTTTGAATTATCGAAGCTCAGCCATGCCATTATGGCTTGGGGTCGAGGAAAATGATGTGTAAATAAACTCTATCTCATTCTCCCCCCCAGAAACCTCAAAAAATGGTGGCTCTATCCGTCAAAATTATGGAGGAATCATCTGACAGCGGAGGCAGCAGCAGCTCTGTCGAAGGGGGAAAGGCAGAAAAAATTGGGGCTCGTTCCACCTCCACACCACAGCTGGACCCTCAAATCTCCAGGCAAGAGAATGACCCCTCCAAATATGGATGCTACATAGAGGAAGAGAATCCTCCTCAGCAAATTCAAGATGCAAAGGACCAAAATTTCTAACACCATGGTTCCTCCTTTTCTAGTTTTTTGTAGTTTTACTTCTGTCTCTATGTCTATTTACATTTTGCACAGCAAACTTAGCTATTGGGTTCTTCTGTTTAAGGTTGGTTTCTCCTTAAGGGGCAGCTCTTTTTATGCTCTGTGGACTCTTTCATGGGTTGGTTTCCCCCCAAGGGGCAGCCCCATTTTTGTTTTTTTGAATTTTCTCTTTCCCACCATGATTGACTAGCTTAGCAATCCCGGTTTGGAAGCTGGACTGTACCTTTGTACTTTTTTTGTATTATATAATAGAATCTAGTCTTATTCAGAAAAGAAAAAAATTATTAAATAGTGGTAGGGGTGGGGTGGCGAGAGTGGTGGCCCACCACCTCTTTTTTTTAATATTTTTTTTATTTGTAATATAGTTCAAAACCAAACAACAAATTTTTAGAGGTTATAATATAATTTAAGTAGGTGGAAATTTCACGAGTTCTAGCCAACGGAAACCATCAATGAAAAGTGCCAATTTTTTTCCTCATTAATTTCTTCCAATTTAGTAGCTCCGCCAGATTTAGCTGGACTCCAAATTTATTTGGTACTCTGCTAACTTTTGCTAATGGGCCAAGTTGACCAAATCCTTGATTGGCCATTGTTAGGGTCCTATAATAATAGGGTTCATAAAATTCTGAATTGACTTTGATAAGTCTTGTAAATATGTACATACCTTGTTTTCTTCAAGCTGTTTTCCCATATTTTGAAAAATGAAAAATAATAAAAAATAAAAAAAGAAGGTAAAAAGTCCTAAAAGAAAGATCAAATGACTTAGAAAATATAAACCCCAAAAGAAAAGAAATAAAACCTGAAAGTGAGCAAGTCTAAATTCCACTACTTTATTTTTACTACAAGAATAATGATTATGTGTAGAGTGTCAATAAATGCCATAATCCATGATCATTTAAATAGTTTAATATTAAATTTTCATGCTTTCAATTTCATGTTTTAGATAGTGAATAAAGATTTTTCAAACAGTTTAAACTTGACAAATCAGTAGATAGGTAGAGAATAATGAGGAGCTCAACAGTTTAATCTGAGCCCTCGGATGAAATAAGGTAGATTTAGATAGTTTTATGCTTTGAAAGAAAAATGTTTTAAGGTTGCAAGCCTAAATGCACCTACAAAATGAAGAAAAATTGTTAGAAATAAAGTTGGGTAGGTAGAAAGTAGTGGTGAAATCATGTAAATAAGACATCATCGGGAAAATTCGCTAATTCCCCTCCCCTATGAGTATTCAATATTCTAAGCTATCAGTCAAACAGGCTCAGAGCATTTCTCTGACTTTTGTTGGGACCATACCCAAGACTCGATTACTGGTTAGTTAAAAATATTGAGTTCTTATGTTAAAACCACATTTATCATCATTAACCCTTCATTCATACATTAAAACCCCTTTTTTCCTAAGTAAAGACACATTCTTACTTAGCAAAATTTTAATCCTAAAGTAATTAACTTCATCCCTTCAAAAGCATTCATAAAACCCCAAAAACACAATTTGTCCTAAGGTAAAGTGTAAAATATTAAAAAAAAATACCACTCCTTTGCTTTGTCTATCATATACACTTTACTTGGAGATAAAATGTGTTTATATTACATTTCACTACCCTTTCATATTAACTTTTAACATATTTTTATTAAATCCCTAAGAAGTACCCTCCCGTATTTATTAATTCCCTTATATATTTAAAATACCCCAAAAAACCACTATTTAATGTTGAGACAAAAGTCTATTATTCCCATGTGCGCAAATAAAAAATCCCAAGCCATAAGCCCTTTGGTCTAAACCTATCTTAATTAAAATACCCCGCCCCTATTGTCTTTTAAACTATTCAAAAGGTTTAAAAACTATATAATAAAATAAAACCCAGCCCGCATATGTTTTATTAAAACATCTCACAAATGTTTTAAAAACAAAATTATTACCCCTTCCTATATTCATATAATCCTAAGTTTTTGAATTAAACAAATATTTAATTATAAAGTTCAAAGACCATGGCCACCTATGCATAAAAGCCCGCACCCATATATATTAATTAAACCCTTATATATATGTTTTAAACCTTTACCCATCAAACTATATCATAAAGGTTTAAACACATTTTTAAACCATTAGCTCATATAAAAAATAGCCCGGTCCCACCTTTCAATCCAACGCATCTTCCCGAACTAATCCCGACCATTCACATATGACTCTCAGATCCAATGAACAGAATTTGATATCGCGCAGAAGAGATGCCTGACTCTCCAAATGACATATCCGCGCGAAATGGATGGTTTCACCCATTTCTCTCTCCTCCACATACCTTCTCCTTACTGGATCGCGTTCGTTAAGCCCAAAACAGCTTACCGCTCAATAGCTGCACAATAACCACTCGCGGTTTTCGTCCATTGAACTTCAAAACCTCTGTTCCGCCTGAAAAGACCTACATTCAATGCACCTATAATGTTTTAATAAAATCTTTGGTAATGCGTTTATTTACTTATCTCGCGTGTTTAAACCACTGCATTGCCTCCCCGACTGTAAAAACCCTGTTAAAACCCCTAATTGCCATTTTATGCTTGAAACCTCCAAAATTTACCTAGTAAACATGTGAAGATTACTGAGAAGCTGCGCCTTGCTCCAGATAAGCTACTGAAGCCATCAACTCAGCCAAAAACCGAGAAACCATTTCGTAGCAGATACCTGCATTAAAACATGTATTTTTCTCAAAATTAAAGTTGCAATCAAGTTGGAAAACCATTTTTAAAGAAAGAGAAACATTTTAAGTTAAGAAATTGATTAATTCAATTACCAAAAAGTCCCAGAAACAGGCCAAACTCTGGCAAATTTTTCCCATAAACCCTGTTTGTCTACTATGCGCTATTTCAAGGAAATTGATCAAATTTCTCACAGTTTAAAGATCCATTTCAAGCTCTAAAATGCCAGAAAACCTTTGCAGGTACCCTGAACCCTCTGTATTCCTTTTCAACCGAGTTTTAGCCCCATTTCTCAGTCAAGAATCTCAGAAAACCCATGTTTTCTGTTTTAGACCAGTTTTAAAGCCTCATAACTTCTTTGATAAACCTAATTGAGCAGAAAACCCAAAAAGAGTCTCTATTTTGCCAAAATTGCTCAATTAAGCCTCTACTATAGTAAAATTGCCTCTGCAAACTGTTTAAACTTGCATAAGCAGACTAAGATGCCTAAAAAATAGAGTGTAAGCAAGCCTGAAGGTTCTAAAGCTCCTAAACCTACTCCTGCCATAACTCAAATACTGCAATTGTGGTCAATCCATTACAACCCCCAGTTTTTGATATTGAACACATTTCCCTTGCTGGTATTGACTACAAAATAGTTGATCCCATAGTTGAATTCAATCTCTTAGATATCCATAACTGGTGTTTTGAGAATTCTTTAGATGATCATGAAGAAGTTCATATTTGGGAATCCAATTTGCCAAAATATGTAGTCCCTTTGACTCACCCTTGTCAAGAGATTATCAGATTCTGTCACCAGTACTATATTCCTGAACAAAGAGCTATTGTGAATGCTAGTAAAGAATTCATATTTACCATCACTGCAGAGTCAATAAATCAAATGTTGCAACTTCAATCAGACCCCCAAGCAGTCCCTTCGTCTATTGAGGCCCTAACTAAGTTATACATTGGCCTAGACTTTCCTAAAAGGTTTATGATTTTTCCAACTTTTATGCCTCTGCATGTTGAAATTCCCAAGTTAAATCCTCCATATTCAACTGCTAAATTTCCTGAAAGTTCAAGGCATGTAATCTCCATGCTTTCCTTTATCCTTGGGTATTTCACTGATGAGTCTATCTTGGGATTTTTGTCCACCTTTTCCCCAGGTCAACTTCCCTCACTTATCTTTGACTATGTTGGTTTCATTGTTGATGTATTCACTATCAATTGACAAATTTACCAATTTCTTGAAGGGAGTATTTAGATATACTTCCTATCTTTTCCACATGTTTATTTACTTCCAATCAAACAAATTTCTAATTTCACTTCAAAAGTTGACATAGAAGGAAAACTCCATCCGTCATCTTCAGACATCCATACTCGTAAAAGAAGGCAAGAAGGTACAAATTTTAGTTTATTCAAGAGTTTTTTTTACATCTAGTGACCACCATGTTAACCAAAATAGAGCAACCTGGAATAAGTGAGGAAATGAAGAAAATATTGCAATTATCAGAGCAGAGTAAAGTTGGTGACTGGTATTTGTATGAGAAATATACTAAAATTAGAGTTTTTGGGTCAAACTTGTTGCCTTACAAGTTACCGAAACATCCATCAATGAGGATCTTTGCCTTGGAATATATCAGGCAGATCCTAAACTCTGATTCAATAAATTTCATGGCAGCCAAGAAGAAGGCCCAATTCAAACTTAAAAATCAAATTGGGCCATTCATATGTAATCACAAAGATGCATAAAAGGAAGCAACAAATCAACTACTAGAATATAAATTTGAAGAGAGTTTCGCTTGGAACTATGATCCACAAGGAATATTGAGCAAGCTGAGGGAAAAATGAAAATTAACACCCTTTATACATGAAACTAAACTAGAAATAGAAAAGTTTTCCAATCAAATTGAATGGATTGAAAACACATTAATATATGAAGTAAGAAAAGGTAATACTAGTCATACCTTAGAGACTGCAAATATACCAGAAAAATCCATCAAAAGAATAAGGGAAGAAGGAGCATATGTGGCAGAGACTACAACAGAAACAAAGTTCAAGATCATTTAAAACAAAAGGCCAAAATTAGATACAACAAGTAAAGGTAAAGTGACAATAGATGTTGAAGAAACAAAGCCCTTAAAAACCAACGCTGATTTGCAAGAGACAAATGTAGCTACTGTAGTTATAAGTGAGCCAAATCAGAATGAAGAATAACTGAATAATGAAGATACACAATATATGGAAAGGTAGCAAAGTATGGAGGCTTCTTCCTCACATTAAGCTGAGGAAAAGGATTCAGATATTAAGGAGAAATACAAGCAAATCAAGTTGAAGAATGAGGAAATCAAAACTGAAATTTACTCTCAGTTTTTGAAACAAAATCCAGGTAATCAAAAAAGATTCCTATTAGCATTTGATTACTCAAGTAAAAAATTGATTATGTCAGTGTAACAACCAACAATATTAGTTCCAAATACAGTTGCTGACTATAAGAAAGTTGATCTAGAAGTAGCTACAGAGAAAATTCATGAATTAGATCAAATATAATTTCATAGGCAAACCTCAGAGATGTTGTATTCCATAGTAACAACAAAAGCTATGAGTGCTCATAAGCTTCAAAACACCATCTCTAATATGCAAGATCAAATGAAGATGGATAATGATTCATTATATGAAAAGGATCTAAGGATAAAAGCCTTAGAAGATTTAGTATTGTAGGTAGGATATGATCCTAAAAACATCAAAGCAGCAGAAGCATTAATAAAAAAGAAAAATGAGGATATAGCAGCCTTGAGGAAACAGCTCAAACTTCCTCAAAGTGAGCATCCTCAGAGAAAGGAAGTCTTACAGGAACAAAAAGAAAAATATGAAATGATGAGTTTAATACTTCAACTGACAGCTCAGGTTAAAGAAATGGAAGTACAGATGGACCAAATTTTCCAAGAAAAAGAGACAGTAAAAGAACGAGTGATTCCTATAGTCATCCCAGTCATCACTGCAGTAGTGCCTTCAACTTTAGGAGAAAATTTGGCACCCAAAGAACCACTCGCTACTGTAGTGCCAGTAACTTCTTCCACTACATCAACCACTGAATCATCTACCACAGTAGTACAGCCTACAGATGATTCCAGTAAGATAGTAAAATCAATGGAAGAGATGTCTTTGAAGACAAATGAAATTAATAGGTTGACAAAGATGATTGAAAATCTTGAGAAGGAAAATAAATCAACTCAGATAAATGCTGAAATACATGAACAAAATGCCAACAAATTGAGTGAAGAGGTAAAGAAGTTACAAAAATAATTAAATCTCAAAGATCAGATATCATACATAAAAATGTACCTATGGAATAATGTAATTGAAGCCATCCATGATGTATGGCCTTCAATTCAGGTAATTTTTGAGTAGAGAGAATTATTGCTAGCACCCTAGGCAGAAATCCAAAAAACTCAAACTGATTTGGCTGACAAACCAGAACAGGCTGTAAGATTAATCAATTTCCTCAACAGCAAGAATAGACAGGAATTTGAAGAGCTCAAAATAACAGATAGAAATGCCACCATCCTATAAATCAGGAAAGTCACCACAAAGAGAAATTTGATGAGGCAACTTGAAGAAAAATGTGAAGTTTTGAATACTGCTATAACTATATTTATGGTTAAATTCACCAATTTGAGGCAAAAGGGACTTCCTGATATCATGGTTATAAATGATAAATTGATGCCTCAAAATGATTATGACAAGAAGATAAGAGAATATGCCAAAGAACAGGTGAATAAGCCAACAGGTCAAGGCATACCCACATGAAAATTATTGCTGAAAAGTTTTGCAGATTTATTTTACTTATAGTATGACATCAAGCACTTATTTGTCATCAAGCTCACATTTGCTAGATATACAAAAGCTGATGAGAATTTTAGGAAATTAAAGAATATTCATATTCCTAAAAATAAGGATTGGCAAGCTCTCATAGGTTTACTGTGAAGGATAAAGATAAGTAGGTGAAAAGAAGACAAAAAAATAATTTTCAGAATGACAGTCAAAACATATGTTATTTACACCAGTAGACAGTTTTTACTAAAGGTTAAAAGAGTATTAGTTAAAGAGTATATGTGAATAAAGAGTATCCGAGAAAGAGTATCAGTCAAGGCAAGTCATATTTCAGAAAATATCTAAAGGCCAACAAGGAGGATACCAAGGCAGCCACCTACTTCATCCTCAAACTGTTTCTATTTCTTATGGATAAAATAGGACAACTTTCTGATTTGTTAAGCAACTGTCACTATTTTTATTGTAATGATATTTTATTTTCTTAAGATTATTCCTAGAAGTCATCTAGGATATTTTGTAAAACATTATGTATAAATACTTAATCTTTAGAAATATTTTGTGTGGAATAAAATTGCTGGGATTGTTATAGTCATTTCTTCTTGGAATTTTAAGCCTTTGCGTTTCAAAATTTCGAGTAGCAGGCTGGTTCAGAGCAAATTTGCATCATACTTCAGGATCCCTGTGATGAGCTATTTGGAGTGAAGTATTTATTCACTTGTCATTGTTTCTTTTCTCTGTTTCATGCATCCATTTATGTTTATTCTAAATCTGAATGTATAACTAGGAGTATTAATACAGGATATGTTAATAACACCCTGTTTTTAACTAGTTATAATTTATATGTTTTCCTCTGATTTCCAACGTAGGGAATTATTAATTTCTCCCTCATTCGTTTGACCTCTCCTACTACTTCCCTTTTCCGGATTTAAGGATTCTTAAGTGCCCTTTATCCTGATCATACCATCTCACAAAACAAATTTTCCAAGATCTCCAAGGGTTGTCTATCTTTCCCTGAAGGCATTTGACCTTTTTGTCTATCTTTCCCTGAAGGCATTTGACCTTTTTGCCCTAGATCCTAGTCCTCTTATCTTGATTTTGACTCCATAGCCCAATGGACAAATAGATTTCCCACTATCCATCCTTTCAAGTGATTTTTTCCCACCAAATCCAACAAAACCAAGCCAAAGCTGAACTTTCATAGCTAGCCTATTATTCAAAAATTAAAAAAAAGTTCAACTTTAAAGAGAGAGCCCTCTCTGAACCCTAGGAAGGCTAGATCCTAGAGTTTGAAGTAGGTTTGTGTTTACCTCTAGAATTCTTTGATTGAAAACAAAAAAAACACAACTTAAGAATTACTAGATTTTTAACGTTACTGGCGACCATATTAGGGAACTAACCAATCCTCGGTCTTAAAACTAGTCTTAAAGAAAATATTTTTATACATCCTTTTACTTTAAGATTATTTTTATTAGTTGTGTATATTGAAAAAAATAATTCTGGCTTCTAGGAAAGTCTATTATACCAGGTCTAACCCGGATCCTAAGCTTGCAGTTATAGTAGATAACCCAGACTGAATTGGTAAAAATAAAAAACAGTCAGGCATTTTAGAAGCTGAAGTATTATTGAAAAGAGTCAATTCATTACCACAAGAGTTAGTGAGTCTGCAAGACATTGATTTTGATCTTAAACTTGAGCATTCTTTATTTAGAAGAAAATCTGAAATTGATCTTAAAACTACTGTTTTAGACCCTGTTTTCATTTCATTTTTGAATACAAAACAAAAAAATATTACAACAGATTTTTAAACACAGAAAGTTCAAGATCAAACTAAAATTGAACAACTTAATCTTACTATTCTTAAAGATATTGATGAAGCTATTGAATTAGCTTAGTTTTTGACATATGCAAACAAACCTCCAGTTTCTCAATTGCATACCACAATAATTCTAGCTAGAGATTCATCTCTGTATGCTGTTACATCATTTATAAATTCCTCTACTAGCTCATCTACAAATCCATTTATTCTTAGGTTACCTTTACAACCTAGAGTATTATTTCCACCAGTCAATTAATCCACTATATCTATCAGTTCACCTTTTGATTTCCTAAATACATCATCTTCATTTCCCAGAACTTCAACTAAAATATTTAGTTCATCTGCTATTATTTCCAGTACAGCTCCAAGCAGTTATACTTTACCTCCTAGCCAAGCTAAGCTTCAAGCTATGGCTGCTAGATATGCTCCCCTAGTCTTACCACAACAACTCCATGACATGCCACAAGACTATCAAAATAAAATACTACTGTTTGATGGCACTACCCAATATACAGTTCAACAACATATTACTAAATGACAGACTTCTTTGAAATTAATGAAATTGATGATTCAGATGTTCAAATGAGGCTATTTGCACAAAATTTGACTGGAGAAGTTAAGAAGTGGTTTAAAGATTTAGCTGCTGGTAGTAACTGATTTAGCCGTGTTTCATAGATTGTTTTTAAATAATTGGGAAAATAAAAATAATCCCCTCCAAATTTTGTCTGAATTTGATTCCTTAAAAATAGCTCCAAATGAGTCATTCCAAGATTACTGCACCAGATATAATAGTGTCTATAATTCTATCCCTACAAATATTAAACCTACTCCTTATTTAGTTCTACTCAAATTCTCTGATGGATTTGATACAGATATGGCTTACCAATTGAGGGAAAGAGATGCAGACACCTTAGAAAAAATGCAAACAGATGCAGCTAGTGTAGAAGTGAACATTTAGCTAGGAAATCTAGACTAAAAAATGTAAGAAGAGTGACCATTAAAGAAGAAAATGCTAATTTAGACACAAAAATGGATGTTATAGCTAAAACCTTAGAAAGGGTGATTGATATACTAGATAATATAGAGAGAAGACCTCAGTGGGACAACCAACAACAAATCAGAAATCCCAATTTTAGAAAAAAAATAAATTCTAGAAAAGCAAAAGAAACAGCCCCAGACCAAACAATTAGGCCCCCATTCCAAGAGAACTATGCTGAAATTTCTCAGAATAATAATGATGATGAGGATGTTATAAATCTAATGGAAATAGATGACAATAATAATATTTTCCTTACTCAGAAATATTAAGAATTATTTGAACTTCAACAACTCAAATTAGATTCTAGTGAATCCTTTGATTATAAAAAAGGTTACGATTATGCAATAAATGAAATACACAGTCAATATAACCTTAGAAAAAGAAAAAAAATCGAGTCTTCTACCAAAAAAACTTCACAAACTCAGAATCAGAAAACAGTAGAAGCCCCCAAAACAAAGGTTCTGCAAATTCTCCCAAGGGAAAATAAGCAAAACTCAAATTCTTCCCAAAACATTTCTAGTCCTAAAAAAGCATCCGACCCTAAAATTGTTGATATTACTGATGAAGGTGCTCAATCTACAAAATATTCACAAAAATCTAATGTTGCTAAAGCTTCTAATTATGTAAAAACATCAAATTTAGATCCTAAAAAACCTTATGTTGATCCTAAAATAGTGGATCTAAAAACTGTTACTTCAAAAACATCTGCTGAAAATTCTAAGTCTGAAAAAACATCTACTGCTTCACAAAAAATCCCTGAAAAGAAAGTTAGAAGTAGTAAAACACAAGAAACACAAACAAAGAATCCAAAAACACTTGAAAATGAACAAACAACTGTAGAAAAACAAGACAAACCAACACAAACTACAGTTACCAAAGAAGAATTGATTCAAATCAGTAAAACTCAACCGACATTCAACATACAATTAGAAATTGCAAAGCTTAAAATACCAATTCCTTTGACTGAATTGGTAAAAAATGACTTGTATAAATAAACCATAACTGAAACATTAAATATGAATGATGGAGAAGACTCCATAAATCTAAATGATGATCAACCAGAGTTGATTTTTGGCCCAGATGTAAATGGAAAACATGCAGATGGAGTAGTTCCTCCATTTTATATTAGTCTTACCATTCATGTTCAAATTTTACACAAAGCCATGCTGGATTCATGTTAGAAAATTAAATATTACAGAGCAATGAAACACATAAAATATGCGGAAAACACAAGAACACAAAACACATAAAACCAGAGAGACACAGATATATGTGGTTCACCCATTTTGGGCTACGTCCACCCTGAACAGCCAGTCCTTCTTTTCTATTATCTAGAAAAATGAAGAGACACAACCTACAACAGATCCGCTGTAATATCCTCTGTTCTCTCTCATAGTATCCCTATCTGTTTCTCACTCCGAGAATACACATACAAAATACACAACCGCAATACAATACCCTCATACAAGCAAGGGTTTGCCTTCTAGGGAAAAACCCTAAACTAAACATAACTTCTACCGTCAGATCATCCGCATAATGAATGGCCTAAATTGACTAGAAATTACTATACTTTTACTAGGAAATTTTACATCTGTTTTTAGCTTCGGCGTTGCCCCAGTCTCCCACTAGGGGGGCTTCAAAGTCGTAGCCCCCCCTCGACCCCCTGCAATGTTTAATATTTAAGGAATTGTCACCCCCATTAAGGTATAGGGGTCCAACGTTGTGATACAAAATAAACAAGATAATCAAGCTCCACACCCAACAATTCAAGAGCTTCCCATAATCTAATGCCTAAAGCCATAATGGAAACTCTTAATCTAGAAATTACAAGGCCATACAAAGATTTTTTTTCTTTTGATTCAAGTAAAGTTAAATGCCTAGGTTTAATAAAAGATTTGTGTGTAATACTAGTTCAATACCCTGGTAAGAGTATATTAATGGACATTGTAGTAGCTGATATCCCACCTAAATATAGACATGGGGAGAAAAGTTACAAGGATCTCTACAATTGGACATGTCTTATGCTACTATATCAGTTTTTGGCCAGCCTAAAAAGTTATATAGGGAAACATTGATGAAGTACATGGTCAGTAGTGCTGAAAGATCTATAAATTACCCCATTTACTCTACGCCAATTGGCCTTGATTCTTTTATCCTATGTAACTTTGAAACTAATGAAATCCAAACTGAACTAGTAGAGAAAAAGAGAGCACCAAACAATGATAATATTTTTCATGAATCTTTATGGCATTTAGACTTTGATGGTTCAGTAAATAATTTAGGAGCAGGAGAAGGAGTTTGGGTAACAAATATGGAAACTAATCACTTAGAAGGCCATGCTTTTAGGCTCAATTTCAAATGTACAAATAATATGGCTGAGTATGAAGCCCTCATCCTAGGACTCCAAATCATAAGGAACTCAGGAGGTAAAAGAATTTTAATCATGGGAGATTCAAAGTTGATCATAAAAAAAGTAAATGGAATTTATTCTGTTTACAATCCTAGACTAAGCAGATATAGAGACACGGTCATAGATTTAACTTATGATTTATTGGAATGTAAGTTTGCTACTATACCTAGAAAACAAAATATACAAGCTCATTGTCTTGCAACTTTTGCTAGTACATGCAATTTACCATTCCAACCTAATCAGAGATATACTACTGAAGTCAAGCATAGGCAAATAATTCCAAACAATCTTGAGTATTGGCAAATTTTTTCTCAGGATGAAAATATTTACAAGTTTATGAACAATGAAGGAGAATTTCAGAATTGTAATATAGATACAGATTGTACTATAAATCATGATTTGGATTGTGAAATAGATTTAAATAACTTAGATGTAAATAGAATAAAGTTTGCTAAACCAACTAGATTTAGTCAAGCTGACATAGATAGCTTAGAGAAAGTAGAGATTGAAGAAATTATTGAGGATGAATCAGACATATTGAATCTTAAAGATGATTTCTTACCTAAAGGTTTAACTCCCTTAGAAGATATTTTTGACTCAAATGATGTAGCTACAAAACCAAAAATGGAGCCAGTTAGATCTGACATAGAAGAATGCAACATTGGAACAGAGTTAAAACCCAAAACAATCAAACTTTCCAAAATTTTACCTCAACAAGAGAAGGAAAAATACATTACTCTTTTAAAGGAATATCAAGATGTCTTTGCCTGGAGTTATAAGGATCTCAAATCCTATGGTACCAGCATAATCCAACATAAAATTCCAATAAAAGAGGATTAGAAGCCATTCAAACAAAATTTGAGAAGAATTAACCCTATTTTATTACCTTTGATAGAAAAAGAAGTGAAAAGAATGTATGATGCACATATCATTGAACCAATCAGATATTTTGATTGGGTTTCTAACCTAGTTCCAACAAGGAAGAAAACATGAGAGATAAGGTTATGTGTTGACTTTAGGAATCTAAACAAGGTGTCCTTGAAGGATAATTACCCTTTACCTAAAATGGATCATATATTACAAAGGGTAGTTGGCTCTTCTAGGATGTCTCTTTTAGATGGTTTCTCAGGATACAACCAGATTTTAGTCCAAAAAGAAGATCGAGCTAAAAAAACATTTACTACTCCTTGGGGCACTTTTATGTATGTAAAAATTCCTTTTGGTCTAATTAATGCAATAGAAAACTTTCAAAGGGCTATGTACATAGATTTTGCAAAGGAAATACATGAGTTATTATTAATTTACTTAGATGACATTACTGTTTTTTTCAAAAATGATAATGAACACTTGGATCATTTGAGACAAGTTTTTATTAAGTGTAGGAAATATGGCATCTCTTTAAATCCTAAGAAAAGGCTATTTGGATTACAATAAGGTAAGTTACTTAGACACATAATTTCAAAAGAAGGAATTAGGATAGATCCAGCTAGGATAGAAGAAATTTTGAACATCATCCCACCAAGAAACATCAAATAATTATAGGCCTTTCTAGGTAAGATAATTTTTTTAAGAAGATTCATATCTAAGTTGGCTGAGATAATTAGAGAACTAAATAACATGCTAAAAAAAGATTCAGTTCTTAAATAGACTGTTGAGGCTAAACAATCATTTGACTCTTTCAAACAAGCCTTGACCAAAACTCCAGTCCTAATAAGTCCCGATTTTGAGAAAGATTTCATAATTTTTTCATTTGCTTCAGAACACACAATTGCTGCAGTTTTACTGCAGAAAAATGACCAAGTTTTTGAACAACCCATAGATTTTTTTAGTAAGAACCTTAGAGATTCCCCTTTGAAGTACAACATTATAGAAAAACAAGCCCTAGCTTTGGTTAAGGCCATTAAAGACTTCAGATTTTATATTCTCTACTCTCATATCATTGCCTATGTCCCAAATTCTGTAGTAAAAGACATTATTACTCAGGATGGTCCTAATGGAAGAAGAGGTAAGTGGATTGCCACTATCTCAGAATATGACATAGAGATAAAACCCAAAAAACTCATTAAAGGTCAAGGATTAGCAAAAATTATGGTTGAATCTAACTGCAATGCCCTAGACATAAATTTTCTTGCTCAAGTAGATAATCAGGAAGATATGGTGACTCCATCGATCAGTGAATCCTTCTCAGACTCACCTTGGTATACAAATATTATATTTGTACTCCAAAACTTACAAGCTCCTCCTGGATTGTCAAGAACCAAAGCCAGATTCATAAAAATTAAAGTAATAAGATTTTTCATTCTAGAAAATGTACTTTTTTGGAGAGATCATAGTGGGATTTTATTAGATTGTTTACTAAAGGAAGAAGCTGACAAAATACTTGAAGAATTTCATGCAGGTGACTATGGAGGACACTTATATTGGAAAACTACAGCAAATAAGATCCTGAGAGCTGGTTTTTACTGGCCTACCTTGTTTGTTGATGTCAAAAAGTATGTAACTTCATGTCATAAATGCCAAATTTTTGAGGGTAAGAAGAAATTATTACCCCTCCATTTAAAGCCTATTTCAACTGAAATTCCATTTCAACAATGGGGTTTAGAATTCATTGGTGAAATTCACCCCCCTTCTTTAGGCCAACATAAGTGGATTTTGGCAGCCACTGATTATTTTACTAAGTGGATTGAAGCCATACCCTCCAGACAAGCCACATATACTGTCATTATTTCTTTCCTAGAAAACAACATTCTTTCAAGATTTGGATGCCCCCAAAAGATAAATACACAAAATTTTTCAAATCCAAGAAAATGATTGACTTTTGCCAAAAATACCATATTACCTTAGGTCATTCCACTGCATATTACCCCCAAGGTAATGGCCTAGCTGAATCCTAAAAAAAAAGCCTTGTAAATATCATAAAAAAGTTACTTAAAGACAATAAAAAGACTTGGAATAAGGAGTTAGTCATTGCCTTATGGGAAGATAGGCTTACTACTAAAAAAATCATTGGTACTTCCCCTTACCAACTTGTCTATGGAATGGATGCTGTTTTTCCATCCTCCCTAGGTGTACCAGTGATGAATATTATCCAAGAGTTACAAGTGGAAACAAATGATATTCAAAGGAGGATCAATTAAACTATTCACTTGAAAAACAAGGGAAGAAGTTTATATCAAGTCTCAAGTCATTCAGGATAAAATTAAGAATTTTTTTGATAAAAATACTAAAGAGGATGATTTCTACATAGGAGATAAAGTGTTAAAGTGGGATTCCATAAGAGAAGATAAAGGAAAACATGGAAAATTTGATTTTTTGTGGAAATGACTTTATGTGATTTATGGATATAGAGGTAATAATGCTTTCTTTCTAAAAGAATTGGATGGAGCAGATCTGCAAGGAGGACTAGTAAATGGCAAAATGCTGAAGCACTACTACTCTCCTAAGTTAACAAACAGTTAGTTTTTATTCACTTTGATCATTGTACATATACATTGCAAAGTTTAGATTGGATTGGATGTCTCCTTAGCAAATTTGGAGCCTGAAGAGAAGGCCCTAAGCTTTGAAAGGTGAATATCATAAGTATGAATAAATTTCAGATATCAGAACACATTTACAGGGTCATTACAGTCAAATTCTAAAGGTTACTAGTCTCAAAGTTCTTGATATTTCACCAGGAAATGTCATCCCCATGTGGAGCCACTGTTAGGGTCTTATAATAATAGGGTTCATAAATTTTGAATTGACTTTGATAGTCTTGTAAATATGTACATACCTTGCTTTCTGCAAGTTGTTTTCCCATATTTTGAAAAAATGAAAATAGTAAAAAGTCAAAAAGAGGGTAAAAGTCGTGAAAGAAAAAATCAAAGGACTTAGAAAAATATAAACCCCAAAAGAAAAAAGAGAAATAAGACGTGAAAGTGAGCAAGTCCAAATGCCACTACTTATATTTTTACTGCAAGAATAATGATTATGTGTAGAGTGTCAATAAATGCCATAATCCATGATCAGTTAAACACTTTAATCTTAACTTTTCATGCTTTCAATTTCATGTTTTAGATAGTGAATAAAGATTTTTCAAACAGTTTAAACTTGAAAAATCAGTAGATAGGTAGAGAATAATGAGGAGCTCAATGTTTTTTTGGAGGGGCTCGGCATTTCTTTCTGGCCAACGGAAAGTTAGGTAAAAGTTCAGTCGAACGTTTTTTTCGTTTGACTTAATGGGTCGTCGGTGCAAAAAACAGTTGGGCCGAACTTTGTTTAAGAGTTCGACTGAACTAACGCATCACCAGTTACGTAGAAACAAGCTCTGAATACGTATCTGCAACTTTGGACTGATTAAACTTCATGAAACATTCTGAATTAACTGTCAGAACCAAGACAAGCATTTTCAGAATTGAATCTAATTTCAGGAAATATAACTTTTATGGAATTTCATAAATATTTACTAATTTTAATTAATTTTTTAATAAAACGGGTGCAAACAATTTATGAAGGTCATTGTGATTCACTGAAATCAAAATTCTGTATCTTTCAAAATAGATTGTAAAAAAAATTGAAAAAATTATGGTACATTACATTGGTCCGTTGTCTCTTATGGGTAGCTTTTAGATTTTTAGTTTATAGCTTACATGTTAAGAAATTTCTTGCGTCACGAAACATATTCAAAATATGCAGTTTTTTCATATTGGACCAGTTCAAAAAATTATAGTAATTATGATATGCATCCGTTGGATTTGTAAATATGACGAAACCGAAGTAGACTCTGTCTAGATTGTTGTAACACATTTTGTTTCTCAAAAAGAAAAATTTTCAAAGAATACAACATTGCGTATTAACATGACTTCTTATGAATCCGTTGATTGTTAAAAAACACATACTCAAAGAAATGCTAAGTTGACATATCAAATGTGTATAAAAAATTTCCAAAAAATAAGTAATAGAAAGCTAACAAAATTTCTGACAACTTTTATTTTTATCGCAAAATGAAATTTTAAACAGAAAAATTGTTTTAGCTTGCAGAAAGTTGAAGAACCAAAAAAAATGAAAGTTTTTTTCTCAAAAAAGGGCAAAAAGTGTAACCCAACTTCACATTTTCACCCATAATTATAATTATACAGGGGAGATTGTAGGCCTAATGTAAGAAAATTTGTAAACATTTTAAACTCTTCATATGTTTTAATTAACAGTCAAAAGGGTCTTCGATAGACTGTGATTAGGTTCATTGTTAAGGCATGTGATTAGGTGCATTGTTAAGGCACTCCTAGATGTTAAGTCATTGGTTCAATTCTTCGCCCTATTCTGTTGTTATTCTTGGACATGACCATGATGTAGCCTCACCACTGAGGAACTTGCATATATATATATATATATGAACTTGAAATAATTTCACTTGAAACTTATCTATTTTAGACTATACTAAATTGTAAAACACCTTTTAGCTCAAAAAAATGTGTTAAAAAGGTATAGTGGTATAATGTAAATTACATATAGTATTGAAAAATGTCTTTATGGAAGATAATATACATCAATCGATGCTTCAAACATTACCTTATGATACATGTTAAATTGTCCACAATTAAAAAAAAAAAAAAAACATAAAAATTAATTAAGTCACAATTTTGTTTTAAATTTAATTCTTATTAATTATGAAAATAATATATATATGTATGAGGATTCTTAACTTGTAAATATTTTTTGTTATAATACGATACACCAACGTAATGATTTATCTATGCCACTAGCCCAGTATGGTAGAGATGTTGTAATGTTTTAATTTAATTGCACCGAGAGGTGCTCTCCAACCCAGTATGGTAGAGATGTTGTAATGTCTTAATTTACTCTCCAACCTAGTATGGTAGAGATGTTGTAATGTCTTAGCTGTGCACATTTTGACTCGGCCAAATTACATGAAAATAACAATAAAATTAAAATTAAACAAACAGATTAATGTAATGTAAACTTTTTAACTCCGTCAAAATAAAACAAAAACTAGTAGTCTTTAAGTGTGAATTTTTGGAAAGTTTTACCATTTATTTTTTTTATCTAATTTGTTTAGAATTTGACATGGATTCATTTTTATCTAATTTGTCTAGAATCCCACATGGATTCATTAAAATCACAAGTTCATTGAAATCACAAGTTCGAGAAATCTTCACAATGGAAGTGCCCCAAGGGTTTTTTAAGGTGTTGAATCCATATATGCAGTCATAAAACCAGTTTAAACAACAGAAATAAAGATTTGGCCACAATTTTTTTCCTCAGATAACTTCAAAAAGTCAAACTTAAAGACTACTCATAATAAAAATAACCCCATACCAAAAATAAAATAAAATAAATGACCCATGTATTGACACATGGTATTGAGAACCCTTGGTATTCATGTGGAATGTTGCCTATTTTAAAGGGGAAATTAAACCAACATAGATCCATCTTAACTACGAATCTACCAAGTGTGTCGAGAGGGATAAAATCTATTTTAACTCTAAAAGAGATTTTCATCACAAGAGATTTGATACCTCTGGTTAAGATGGATTTAGGTCTGGTTTTAAAATATTTTTTAGTTAAAAAGGAAAGAAAAGAAAAAGACATAACTAAATTTGAGATAGATCTTAACCCTCATCCCTCTATCATGACTACTAATAAAAATATTCCATGTACATTTCATAAGGTTAAATTCTTATTTAATATTTTTAAATAGATGAATATTCTAAAAACCCTATTCCAAAATTGACATAGCTACTAGTCTAGCCATATAATTTAAATGGTTGGTAAAGGTCGATAAACATCAATCCATAATAAGCATCAAAACACTTATTTCATAATATGTGTCATGTCACATTGCTAAAATTAAAAAACTTATACAAACTAACTAAATTATGGATTTATTATCATTATCATCATCATCATTATTATTATTATTATTATTATTATTATTATGTGGTTCACAACCCAAGATAAGTGACATCTATGTCCAAAAAATAATTTTACAAGGTAGATCTACTCCAAATGATCACTTCATGTTGACTCAACCACAAAGCCTGACCTGGAGTGAACTGAACCTATGATCTCTCAATAGCAAAGGTAGTTTAACTATAGGGACTCGACTAAGAACCTATGATCTCTCAATAGGAAAGGTAGTTTAACTCTAGGGACTCGACTAACTGAGCTAACCCTCCAAACTGAATTATATTCATATTCATATGACATTGTTTTTAATTAATCAATTTAGTTAAAAAAGAAAAAAAGGCATAACTACTTTGGAGATAAATCTCTACCATTGATTTATGTATACAGCTATGAATATTCTAGAATATTTTATGGAAATCAAATCCTTGGTTGAGTATCATCTTTATAAACCTTATTTCAAACAAAACCCTATTCGAAATAAATAATCGATTAATGTAATCATGTTAAATATAATATATACTTAAAATAAATAAATAAAATATTTCAAATTTAATATATATAATCAATTATAATTATAATTATATATATAAGTATAAGTGATTAAATAATATATATATATATATATATATATATTATTTAATCACTTATTTATATATATATATATATATATATATATATATAAAATTTTAAAAACAAATATACTCTATATATAAAATTTTAAAAACAAATATACTCTATCTATATAATTTTAAAAACAAATATATCATTGTTTAATCAATTATCTATGGGGAAAATTGTTTAATCAATTATCTATGGGGAAAATTGAACCTTAAATATTGGTATACATAGGTTATCACTATTTGAATTAAATTCATTAATTATTAGACTTTAAAATTTAATATTAAAGAGATAATAATATTATTTTTATATACTTGTTTAATATGATATTTTATAAAATATAATAATATTTATTTTGGGGTTTATTGGTATTTTTATTTATTATAATAATATAGTTGGTGTATCATATTTCATATTTTTGGGATAAGGGACTTTTATTCATGCAATTTAACTTTTACAAAAGTTAACATAATTTCACGTTTTTTAAATTTTAAATTGTGATATTAAAAAAAAAAAAACACATATTCTTCACTATTTTTTATAGACATTTATAATCCATCAATTTTATTTATATAATATATCTCTTGTGTTGTATAATTATAATAAAATAATTTTATTAGTTCAAAATTATCAAGACGAATAAATTCCTTTAAGTTACAAATTATTTTTAAAGTGTTTTATAAACACTTATAATCAATCAATTTTATCTATATAATATATCTCTTTTGTGTTGTATAATTATAATAAAATAAATTTATTAGTTCAAAAATTATCAAGATGAATAAATTCCTTCAAGTTACAAATCATTTTTAAACGTGTCTCAAATGATATTTTTTTATATAAGTAAATCAACATAAATTTATAAAAAATGAAAATCGATAAGGAATTAACTCATTTTCTTTCAAAATTAAATTACGTTTGTTAAGGAATTAACTCATTTTTCTTTCAAAGTTAAATTACGTTGGTTTATAGAGAAAACTTATATGGTCCTTGTTTATTTTTTTTTTATGTGTTTTAATTTTTCATTTTATTATAGTTTTTTAATAAATATAAATGTCATATATATTATTGATATTGTATTATGATGTGATATAATTATTATGGTTAGTTTTTTCATATGGTTAATTTATATGGATTGTTTTTTAAAAATAAGTTTAAAGTATGGTTAGAAAGTTACATAAAAAGAGTTGAGAGATAAAACAAATTTAGGAGTTTTTATTTAATTATGGATCATCTTGTTACAGTTAAGATAATTGGACAAAAGTGTTATAGTAATAAAATTAGTCTTGTGTTGTTAGTTGACTTTAGAATTTTTTTGACATAATGCCTAGGATTAATTTATGCAATATATTAGAAGAGATAAATTTTCTTTTAGAGTTGAGAGTTTTTGTGGTAAGTTTGTATGAGAACACTATTTCCAAGTTTAGGAATACTAATGACTTGTTAAAAAAAAATCAACCATAATAAAGAAGATAACCAAGGTTGTTCCATATCTCCTACACTTTTAGAGACTTGCATTAACAAGTTGTAGGATTTTTAAGAATAAATAAGTTGCATCAATATGATATAGTCATTATCATTCTTCTTTACATTAATTATAAAGTTCTTATGATTGGAAGTTCATTTCCTCTCATCTAGCAACAAAAATTTCTCAAGTATTTCTACTCTAGCATAAGTATGAATGTTACATTTTCAAAATGACAAGAATACCTTGGAGGAAGTGAATAGATACAAATAACTTAGAACTAATTATCACAAGCTTAACTAAAATTATAATATCGAGGAAAGGATAAATGGAAGGTGAAAATGTTATTACGGACTTGAAAGTAATTGTAAACTAGGAAACATTTGGCTATGGGATAATAAGAAACTCTTCTTTGAGGCTCTCATCACTCATGTTATCTTATATGATTGTGAATTTTGGTTTTGCAACATGTCTAAGTTATTGTGGAGAAATATAAAGAAACTAAAATATATTTTCATAATTTATAATATCAAATTAAGGAAATACACCCTATCCTATTCTCCTCATAGAAACAAGTCTTTCTTTCAATGACAACATGATTATGACTAGGTATTTAATGTATAATAACAAGACAAACAACATGTAATACAAGATACTTTCTAAAACTGCTTTGAAATATAATCGAAGCCACTTATAGCTCAAGAGATGATGTCAATAAATGCCAAGTATTGGTTGAATCATTGATAAAGAAAGGAAAAGGTCACTCACTCTCATAATACTACAAAATGGACATCTAGGCAAGGCTACAAGGAGGAGAATTTCAAATAAAATATGGAACCAAATGCAAATTCTCCTCCATCTCAGACAAAGAATTGAGTCAAATATAATACTATGGCATCTCTCCTTAAAAATGTCCATTCAATTAAATGACTAGAAAAATATTACTCAAAAATCTACATTTGGTTCCCTACAATCTGATAACAATCAATAAGTCATAAATACATGCTACCATGTGTTAGGGTCCTATAATAATAGGGTTCATAAATTTTGAATTGACTTTGATAGTCTTGTAAATATGTACATACCTTGATTTCTGCAAGTTTTTTTCCCATATTTTGAAAAAATAAAAATAATAAAAGGTCAAAAAGAGGGTAAAAGTCCTAAAAGAAAAAATCAAAGGACTTAGAAAAATATAAACCCTAAAAGAAAAAAGAGAAATAAGACCTAAAAGTGAGCAAGTCCAAATGCCACTACTTATATTACTGCAAGAATAATGATTATGTGCAGAGTGTCAATAAATGCCATAATTCATGATCAGTTAAATAGTTTAATATTAAATTTTCAGCTTTCAATTTCATGTTTTAGATAGTGAATAAAGATTTTTCAAACAGTTTAAACTTGACAAATCAGTAGATAGGTAGAGAATAATGAGGAGCTCAACAGTTTAATCTGAGCCCTCGGATGAAATAAGGTAGATTTAGATAGTTTTATGCTTTGAAAGAATTTTTTTTTAAGGTTGCAAGCCTAAATGCACCTACAAAATGAAGAAAAATTGTTAGAAATAAAGTTGGGTAGGTAGAAAGAAGTGGTGCAATCATGTAAATAAGACATCATCGCGAAAAATCACTAATTCCCCTCCCCTATGAGTATTCAGTATTCTAAGCTATCAGTCAAACAGGCTCAGAGCATTTCTCTGACTTTTGTTGGGATCGGACCCAAGGCTCGATGACTGGTTATTTAAAAATATTGAGTTCTTATGTTAAAACCACATTTATCATCATTAACCCCTTCATTCATACATTAAAACCCCTTTTTTCCTAAGTAAAGACACATTCTTACTTAGTAAAATTGTAACCCTAAAGTAATTAACTTCATCCCTTCAAAAGCATTCATAAAACCCCAAAAATACAATTTGTCCTAAGTTAAAGTGTAAAATATTAAAAAAAAAAAAGACAACTCTCCTTTGCTTTGTCTATCATATACACTTTACTTGGAGATAAAATGTGTTTATATTACATTTCACTACCCTTTCATATTAACTTTTAACATATTTTTATTAAATCCCTAAGAAGTACCCTCCCGTATTTATTAATTTCCTTATATATTTAAAATACCCCAAAAACCCACTATTTAATGTTTAGACCAAAGTCTATTATTCCCATGTGCGCAAATAAAAAATCCCAAGCCATAAGCCCTTTGGTCTAAACCTATCATAATTCAAATACCCCACCCCTATGGTCTTTTAAACTATTCAAAAGGTTTAAAAACTATATAATAAAATAAAACACACCTCGCATATGTTTTATTAAAACATCTCACAAATGTTTAAAAAAAAAAATTATTACCCCCCGCCTATATTCATATAATCCTACGTTTTTGAATTAATAAAATGTTTAATTATAAAGTTCAAAGACCGTGGCCACCTATGCATAAAAGCCCGCACCCATATATATTAATTAAACCCTTATATATATGTTTTAAACCTTTACCCATCAAACTATATCATAAAGGTTTAAACACATTTTTAAACCATCAGCGCATATAAAAAATATCCCAGTCCCACCTTTCAATCCATAGCACCTTCCCGAACTAATCTTGACTGTTCGCATATGACTCTCAGATCCGACGAACATAACTTGATATCGCGTAGAAAAGATGCCCGACCCTCCAAACGCCATATCCACACGAAATGGGTGGTTTCATCCATTTATCTCTCCTCCACATGTCTTCTCCTTACTGGATCGCGTTCGTTAAGCCCAAAACATCTTACCGCTTAATAGATGTGTGATAACCACTCACGATTTTCATCCATTGAACTTCAAAACCGCTCTTCCACCCGACAAGACCTGCATTCAATGCAACTGTAATGTTTTAATAAAACCTTTGGTAATGCTTTATTCACTTATCTCGCATGTTTAAACCATTGCATTTCCTCCCCGACTGTAAAAACCCTGTTAAAACCCTTGGTTGCCATTTTATGCCTGAAACCTCCAAAGTTTACCCAGTAAACCTGTGAAGATTGTTGAGAAGCCGCGCCTTGCTCCAGAGAAGCTACTGAAGCCATCAACTCAACCAAAAACTTAGAAACCCTTTCGAAGCAGATACTTGCATTAAAATAGGTCTTTTTCTCAAAAGTAAACCTGCAATCAAGTTGGAAAACCATTTTTAAAGAAAGAGAAACATTTTAAGTTAAGAAATTGATTAATTCAATTGCCAAAAAGTCCCAGAAAAAGGCCAAACTCTGGAAAATTTTTCCCAGAAACCCTGTTTGTCTACTACATGCTATTTCAAGGAAGTTTATCAAATTTATCACAATTTAATGATCCATTTCAAGCTCTAAAAGGCCAGAAAAACTTTGCAGGTACCCTGAACCCTCTGTAATCCTTTTCGACTAAGTTTTAGGCCCATTTCTCAGTCAAGAAACTCAAAAAACCCTTGTTTTTTGTTTTAGACCAATTTTAAAGCCTCAAAACTTCTTTGATAAACCTAATTGAGCAAAAAACCCAAAAAGAGACTCTATTTTTCCAAAATTGCCCAATTAAGCCTCTGCTATAGTAAAATTGCCTCTGAAAACTATTTAAACTTGCAGAAACAAACTAAGATGCCTAAAAAACAGAGTGTAAGCAAGCATGAAGGTTCTAAAGCTCCTAAACCTACTCCAGCCATGACTCCAAATACTGCAATTGAGGTCAATCCATTACAACCCCCATCTGTTGACATTGAACACATTCCCCTTACTGATATTGATTACAAAATAGCTGATCCCATACTTGAATTCAATCTGTTAGATATCCATAACTGGTGCTTTGAAAATTATTTATATGATCAAGAAGAAATCCATATTTGGGAATCCAATCTGCCCAAATATGTAGTCCCTTTGACTCACCCTTGTCAAGAGATTATCAGATTGTGTCACCAATACTATATTCCAGAACAAAGAGCTATTGTGAATGAAAATAAAGAGGTCCTATTTACCATCACTACAGAGTCAATTAACCAAATGTTGCATCTTCAACCAGACCCCCAAGCAGTCCCTTTGTCTATTGAGGTACTCACTAAGCTATACATTGGCCTATATTTTCCTAAAAGGTTCATGATTTTTTAGACTTTTATGCCTCTGCATGTTGAAATTCCCAAGTTAAATCCTCCAGATTCAACTGCTAAATTCCCTGAAGGTTCAAGGCATGTAATCTCCATGCTTTCCTTCATACTTGGGTATTTCACTAATGAGCACACTGATGAGTCTATCTTGGGATTTTTGTCCACCTTTTCTCCAGGTCAACCACCTTCAGTTATCTTTGATTATGTTGGTTTCATTGCTGATAGTATTCACTATCAATTGAAAAATTTACAGCTTGAAGGAGTATTCAGATATACCTCCTATCTTTTCCACATGTTTCTTTACTTCCAATCAAACATCTTTCTAATTTCACTTCAAAAGTTGGACATAGAAGGAAAACCTCCATCTGTCATCTTTTCGACATCCATACTCGGAAAAGAAGGTACAAATTTTAGTTATTTAGAGTTTGCAGAGTTGTTTTTACATCCAGTGACCACCATGTTAACCAAAACAGAGCAACCTAGAATAAGTGAGGAAATGAAGAAAATATTGCAATTATCAGAGCAGATTAAAGTTGGTGACTGGTATTTGTATGAGAAATATACTGAAATCAGAGTTTTTGGGTCAAACTTATTGCCTTACAAGTTACCCAAACATCCATCAATGACGGTCTTTGCCTTGGAATATATTAGACAGATCCTAAACTCTGATTCAATCAATTTCATGGCAACGAAGAAGAAGACCCAATTCAAACTTAAAAATCAAATTGGGCCATTCATATGTAATCACAGAGATGCAGAAAAGGAAGCAGCAAATCAACTATTGGAATATAAATTTGAAGAGAGTTTCCCTTGGAACTATGATGCACAAGGGATCTTGAGCAAGCTGAGGGTAAAATGAAAATTAACACCCTTTATACATGAAGCTAAACTAGAAATAGAAAATTTTTCCAATCAGCTTGAATGGATTGAAAACACATTAATAGATGCAGTAAGCAAAGGTAATACTAGTCATACCTTAGAGACAATGGAAACACCATCTCTAATATGCAAGATCAAATGAAGATGGATAAAGCTTCATTATATGCAAAGGATCTAAGGATAAAAGCCTTAGAAGATTTAGTATTGTAGGTAGGATATGATCTTACAAACATCAAAGCAGCAGAAGCATTAGTAAAAAAGAAAAATGAGGATATAACAGCCTTGAGGAAACAACTCAATCTTCCTCAAAGTGAGCATCCTTAGAGAAAGGAAGTCTTATAGGAACAAAATGAAAAATATGAAATGATGAGTTTAATACTTCAACTGATAGCTTAGATTAAAGAAATGGAAGTACAGATGGACCAACTTGTCCAAGAAAAAGAGACAGTAAAAGAATGAGTAATTCCTATAGTCATCCTAGTCATCACTGTAGTAGTTCCTTCAACTTTAGGAGAAAATTTGGCACCCAAAGAACCACTCGCTACTGTAGTGCTAGTAACTTCTTCTAATACATCAACCACTGAATCATCTACCACATTAATATAGCCTACAGATGATGCCAGTAAGATAGTAAAAGAAATGGAAGAGATGTCTTTGAAGACAAATTAAATTAACAGGTTGACAAAGATGATTGAAAATCTTGAGAAGACAAATAAATCAACTCAGATAAATGCTAAAATACATGAACAAAATGCCAACAGATTAAGTGAAGAGGTAAAGAAGTTAAAAAAAGAATTAACTCTCAAAGATCATATATCATACATAAAAAATTACCTATGGAATAATGTAATTAAAGCCATCCATGATGTATGGCCTTCAATTCAGGTAATTTTTGAGCAGAGAGAATTATTGCTAGCAGCCCAGGCAGAAATCCAAAAAACTCAAACTGATTTGGCTGACAAACCAGAACAGGCTGTAAGATTAATCAATTTCCTCAACAACAAGAATAGACAAGAATGGGAAGAGCTCAAAATAATAGACAGAACTGCCACCATCCTAGAAATCAGGAAAGTCACCACAAAGAGAAATTTGATGAGGCAACTTGAAGAAAAATGTGAAGCTATGAATACCGCTATAACTAGATTTATGTTTAAATTCACCAATTTGAGGCAAAAGGGACTTGCTGATATCATGGTTATCAATGATAAATTGATGCCTCAAAATTATTATGACAAGAAGATAAGAGAATATGCCAAATAATAGGTGAATAAGCCAACAGGTCAAGGCATACCCACAGGAAAAGTATTGCTGAAAAGTTTTGAAGATTTATTTTACTTTTAGTATGAGATCAAGCACTTATTTGTCATCAAGCCCACATTTTCTAGATATACAAAAGCTGATGAGAATTTTAGGAAATTAAATAATTTTCATATTCCTAAAAATGAGGATTGGCAAGCTCTTACAAATTTACTGTGAAGGATAAAGACAAGCAGGTGAAAGGAAGAAAGAAAACTGTTTTTCTAAATGACAGTCAAAACAGATTTTATTTACGACAGTAAACAATTTTGACTAAATGTTAAAGAGTATCAGTTAAAGAGTATAAGTGAATAAAGAGTATCCAAGAAAGAGTATCAATCAAGGCAAGTCAGATTTCATAAAATATCTAAAAGCTAGCAAGGAGGACACCAAGGTAGCCACCTGCTTTATCCTCAAAACTGTTTCTATTTCTTATGGATAAAATAAGACAGCTTGCTGATTTGTTAAGAAAATGTCTCTATTTTTATTGTAATGATATTTTATTTTCCTAATATTATTCCTAGAAGTCATCTAGGATATTTTGTAAAACTTATTATATATAAATACATTTGGAAATATTGTCATTGATGGCAAAGAAGGCAACAGATGCAGAGAGAGGCGAAGGACAGCAACAGAAGACAACAGGTAATATTTACAGAGGAAATTGATAGCAAAGCGGTGAATATGGGAAGAAATGAAACAATGAAGCATTAAGCGAGTACTTGATGAAAAGGTCGAGAAACAGAGGCACAGCGAAGGCAGAGGCAGAGGCAAAGCCGTTATCAAACAAATTCCGAGAATCACTACCCCCGCTGGAAGATTCACTAAAGACCGAAGCAGAAGCAGATGCTTATATATATGCAGCATCTTATTCATGTTGCGCCTTATATGCAAAGGTCCAAACAATATATATATTTATACGGTGCACAATATATAAAGGTAGGGTGCAATGCAGCGTGGGCCCGACGAGCAATGTTGGCCTTAAACCATTGGAAAACGCATACTTTATGATAAATAGAATGGACAGAAGAGCTTTTATTAACCTTGTGGGACCCATATGAATCACATCGGAGAAAAACTTGGCAGCGGAGCATGATAATAGAAGTTGCGATTGCGATTGAGTTCTGGACCCGATGGGATTATAAACTATGACTCATATATGGTTGAGTTCCGGTAAATAATGATTCATCGCATCGGAGAAATGTTTGGCATCGGAGCATGACAATAGAAGTTGCGATTGCGATTGAAGTTCCGGACCCAATATGGTTTAAACAACGACTTATATATGTTTAAGTTCCGAAGATTTGATAGCTAGTGGGACCCTCCCCCAATCGCATCGGAGCATCGAAGCATAAGTATATCGGAACATGCAACTGCAAATTGCGATTGCGATTAAGTTTCGGACCCGATGGGCATATAAACTGTGACTTGATAGGTTTGAGTTCCGGCCTAATCGCATCAGCATTTCAAGGTGAACAATGATTAATCGCATCGGAGAAAGAGCAAAGTATATGTATATGCGCAACGCACTATATACGAAGTACCATAAGGTGGGACCCCTCTATAGAAAATTTCAAGAATCATTACCCCAGCTAAAGGTTACATTAAAGCGGAAGCATAAGCTTATATATACAGCACAGTACACATGTTGTGCTTTATATTCAAAGGTTCAAAGCTTATATATATATATATATATATATATATGGAGCGCTTTATGGAAAAGGGACCAAAGGTATAATCCAAAGCATATGTATTATATCTTTTGGCGCGAGATCAAAAGAACCAAAGGTTTTAATGCTTGGTTTTAAAACAAACAAAGTTCTATATGATGGGACTGTTGTTCCTTGAGAAACAATTCTTGGCTGTGTACAAGAATCCGTGCTCAAGACATTAAAGATTATGGTCACAAAAATGTATATATGTGTCTCTGTTTCTTAACCCTTTAAATGTTAGTAATATATTTCCCAAATATCAAATCTTTAGTAGCCATGCAATGCCATATTCCCTTTATATTGAAGTGAGTAGATGGAAGACGAAGAAAGAAAAGGATTTTAACTTGTCATGCTGCTTTACACAGAAACTGCCATTATAAAATCCAGAAAAAGTGAAAAACAAATAAGTTAAAGAAGAGGAGCGCCCATTAAGGATATTTAACTCTTAGATATATAAATATCAAGAGACCTGCAGCTCTAATCACTCTACTTTATTCACAGATATGCAAATGAAATGGAAACCAAGAAAACTCTTCAACACAGATGGAATATTGGAAACTTGCAAAACTTCTTTATTCATTCAATATTGCTCAGTACAAAATTAGCCTTCAAAGGTTCAAAACTCGGAACCTTCTTCCTTCCTTAAGATGTCTTTAAATACAATCTGAACCAAAATGGTTTCAGTTATAAAACTGATTTTAACTAACTGTAACTACTTAACTACTTTCTGTAACGGAGGCACATGCCTCGGAAACATTTCATTACATTGCATCACTTGACTTGAAACAAAATAAAAGATGACAACTCCTAATCTAAAGGAACTGATGTTCCTGGAACAACAGCTGACTCAATGATTTCTTGCGGCTGCACGGTTACTTGTGGCTGCTTGGCGGGAAATCCTTTTTCTGTGTCAATAGTGAATTTCTTACATTCCTTCCCGAGCTTGTCTTGAGTTATTGGAGCATTCTTATAACGATGATATTCTACTGTGAAGGCAACAATATGACCGTGAGTGAGGTTACTTGTGAACAACGTTTTCACCATCCACAGCAGAAGGAAATGTCTTTGTAAGAAATTGAATACTGTTTCTCCCTTTAGTATCTGCGTCTTCTCATGACGGCCATCTGCTCTGCTTTTTGCAAATACCAGTTGATCCTCATAAAACTTCCAGGACATAAATTCACCTCCCTCCTTCCAGCATGAGGGCAAACCAGTTCTTATCAACTTATCAAACGAAATGTCAAATTTCTTAACCACCTCTTTAATTACCTGTAGCCGCTTCTCTGATGCTTTCAGAAGGTCGTTTTTAATGATCATTTTGTTTACTTCTTCAGCATAAAAATACCTGTCTTGTATCCCCATCTCTTGCAACTCTTCATCTGTTTTGGAATTAATAAAATTCATGAATCTCTTGGCCCAATTTGATCTTTTGATTGCAGCTGGCTTATCCGATGATAGCTCTTTTTCGTGATCGGCAACAATGTTTTTCTCTCTGGCAATTACTTTTATGGAGTCCCATTTTTCTTGTATTTCAGAAATGATCTCATTCCAGATGAGATCCTTAGCTTTAATAAGGGAAATATTTCCCTTCAATTTCTCCTTGAGTTCTTTGATTTCTTCTTCAGCCTTATGTAGCTTCTGCTCGTTTTCATTTGCCTTTCCTTCCCATCCCTGCATCAATCTAAGAGCTGTGGCCAGTTCAGACTGGGCCTGTTTGCAATCTCTCTCCGCCATTTTTAACTCTGTATTCAGTTGAACAACTTGGGCTTGTGGGTCGGCTACACCTGCAGAAAAATCAAAAGTACAAGTGTGGTTCTGAATTTGATTTTGTAAGGTTATAGCAGTTTGCTTTACCTTATCAAGCTCTTCGTCCTTCTTTATCAATTGTTGTCTCAGCTCCTCTTTTTCCTTTTCTACCTCTGCTACTTCAGCTGCCAACGAATGCTCTGCAGCTGGCAATTTCAGCTTCTTCCTTAATGAAGATATTTCTGCTTCTGCGCCCTTTATTAGTTTGTGCATTGCGCTTTTATCATTTGGATCAACGCCAATCTTCATTATGATTTTCTTCAATTCTTCATTTTGAGTAGTCAATGCTCTGGCATTGGCTTTCTCCATCTTGCACTGTTTGACAACCTTAGCAAGCATATTCTCTGTCTTGACTGATGTAGCATGAGTCTTGCCTAAATCATTAACAATTAACTGACCTGTTTGCATGTGGAGATTCATCTTGTCCCACAAGGGGATCTTTTTCACATCCATAACAATATTCAACTCCTTAAAAATGCCTGAGGGTCCCAGAGACATTCCTGTCGGATGCGACAGCGCCATTTTGAACTGATCTTTCTCCAAATCCATTACAGTCAATAGTCTTGTTTGGTCAGCAGATATATGATGTTCTGCTTGTGTCTCTATATTGGCCTTTATTCTTTGATTATTTTCTTCAATTTGGGAGAACACCTGCTTCATGGAAGGAGCCTTCTCCAAATGAAGTTCTGGTCTGCTAGGAGATGAAGCACCCTGTTCTTCACTGACCTGGAGAGTGAAACCAGGTGAATTGGAGGAGTGATCTTCTGCTAATTTAGTCCTTTTCTCCTCTCGGGGTTCTTCCTCATCAATCTCAACAACATCATCTCTCACTCTCTTGCCCATCTTTTCCAATATTATAGGTGTTTGAATACTAATCCGTGATGAACTTGGCCCTCCTGGATTAGCCAACTTTTCTAAATCCGGTTTACTCACATGAGTAAAAGCAGCATAACCGTTCTCGATCCTTCTTTGTGAAATAATCGCATGTGGGTCATAGGCCCATTTCTCTCCCAATAATAACTGTGTTCCTTCCAATATCCTTGATACCTCCTCATAAGCTTGCCTTGTGTTAACGACAAAAGGACCTACACTCATGGGCAACTTGTACATTAATCCCTTCTTCATCGGAAGAAAATGAACTTGATCCACATTGAGACTTTGCCTTATAAATTCCAAAGCAAACAGTCTCATGGGAACAAATGTTGGAAGCCTATAAGGCTCAATACTGACTCCATATAGCCTTATTTCAGAATAATCCTAAAAAACAAACCAGTCTCCATATTTACAATTAGGTCCTAATTGCAAGAACTCCTGGGCCTTTGGCAAGAAGCAGGGAGGCAGAGTTCCATTGAGAATTTTATAAGCGGTGGTCATAAAGTGTTCCACAAATTCAAATAAACCGGCTTCGTTCTCTTCCCTTCTGACCATATCAGTCCAAAGCAGAACTGACTGTTTATTTTTGCTGCTATCCATTATGTTCAAACCAACACCCATGAATTCTTCCACATTCTGATATAAAAACAAGTAAACTATCAATGAGGGAAATCTGAAATAACCTGTTAATGGGAAAGCAATCAACTGATAATTCACCACTTCTTGCCAAAAGGATGGGATATCCAACACCACTCCTGGTTTCATCATGAGAGTGAACATCCCCAGGGCTGCCTTGTCAATTTCGCAATCATCTTCTCTCCCCAGAATCTCCATAATACAACCGAGCACTGACCTGTATTGAACATTAAATGCATCCAAACTAAACTTTCCCAATTCAAATTGGTTCTTCTCCGGACTCGATACCAAAAACGACATGCAGCGGTTAAACTCCTCATTTGAGAGCTCCTCGAAATATTGAACCAGCGAATCTTCTGAGAACTGCAAAGGAGAATCATTCTCCGGAAAGCATAATGCCTGACGCATTAATTGAGATGAAACCTGCAAAATACTTTCTCCTTGGGAGTTCATGACAAAACATTTACCGGGATACATGGACGAAACCAACCAGGAAATGAATTCAGGAAAGACATGAGTTTTAGGAATACAGGTGGACAACACTCCCGAACTCTGCATAGCGGAAAACACAGGTGACTTGTCGGTGTTCAAGGTCACTTGATAATGCAGGAGAGGATGGTTTACGGATGACGCAGTATCACGGACATCTTTCTCACTATCTAGGAGAGGGCTCAGAGTTGACAAACCAGACAAGGATGCTCGTTTGGCCATGACTGACAGGAATTTCGAAAATAATTCGGTGCGAAGGTGGCGGGACGGAGTTTAAAACAGGGGCAAACAGTCACAATTGAACCACAATAGAACGGAAAACCCCACTTATAGACAACGGAAACCGTAATCAATGCAAGGGTGACGCGGACAGACACGAATAGTGGATGACAACTGTTTGCCACTTCGGCGGATGACGTAATGCGGGGGGTCTGTGAGTACGGCGGAGACCTCCAACCCATACCCCCCGCAATTAATCAGAGCCGTCGATCGACATTTTTCAGAGATCTGACCAGTCAACTGCGGGGGGTCGGGTTTTGATAACCGACGGGCTAGTTGACCCCCCGCAGTTGCTTATCCAAAGGCTTCTGCGCACGATTGCGACTTCTGCTCCGGAAGTTGCTCGGACTTTATCGTTAATATAAATATATCAACCTAAAGTCAGTCCGCTCCATGAATCAAAATGGAAATGGAAATACATTGCATTCTTTCTTCATTTTTTTTTTATACTAAAGTATAAAACCTTATACTATAGCACATTTCGGATCCTCATGTATATTTTTTCAAAAAAAATTCTTTTTCCAAAATTTCAAATTTGACATAATAAAAAGGATATGCAAAATAATGATCCACAACGGGACCCTCACCCAATCGCCGCGGAGAAAGTTCGAAGAGGAACATGTTAACAAAGAATTGCGATTGCGATGATAGGACCGATGGGTTTATAAACCATGATTGATATATATTTTGATTTTATTTATACTTGTTGAATCATCGAGAATCGAACATAAAACATTGAGATATCGGTACATTCAAATGGAAATTGCGATTGCGATTAATCGCAATCGGAAAGCTCGAGTGATACATCGCATCGGAAGAATTGGCTAGTGGGCTTGAGGCATTTTATGTATTAAAATTATCTCTCGGCAGTACATTGTCGGAAGTTACATATGTTATATAAAACAACGATCTATATGGTAAAATCAATTCTTATTGTCTTTGAAGTTAAGTACTTGATGTAGCAAAGGGAAGTTACATAGGTATGGTAGTTACATTGCAACCAGTAAGCGGGAAATCAATCAGAACCGAAAAGGGCCAAACACGATCCATGAGAAAAGCCAAACACAGTCACAGAAAATCCAAACACAGTCACAGAAAAGACAAGCGCAGTGAACCAAGAGGCTGAATGAGTGAGCTGAAGTTTTCATTATAATTGAATGTAAATGTTTTTAATTGATTTATATTGTTGTGATGCATTGGAAATTCTCTGGAAGAGAACAAAATTCCCACTGTAATATTAAAGTTAGTACCTACAGTTATATTTTTCTGAGTGAGCTGAAAAGAAATGAGAAGGTAGAAAATCAAGAGGTATGACTATCCATTTCGAATTCCTAGAGGAAAACAAACAGTCATCAGGAAATCTCTATAAGTAATATCACCTTGATATGAATAGAGATAAGGAGAGAGAGAGAAAAGATAGAGAATGTAGAGTATAGAAGATTGAGGCAGAGAAGATAAGGAAGAGAAGAGCATAAAGAGATGCTACAGAACAGAGCTGATATCTGAGGTAAATCAGCAAACATTCCATTTGATAAATTGAGGAAGTTGGAGCTTCCCTATCAAGTTGAAGCTTGATAGCTGTCAGTTGTAGCTAATTGAGGTTGGAGCCTCCTGTAGGTTGGTGCCTGTAGAAAATTGAAGGGAGTTGGGGCTTCCTTGCAAGTTGTAGCTTGCAGAATTGAGGTTGGTGCCTCCTGTAGGTCGGTGCTTGCAGAAAAACAACGGTGAGAGGGAGTTGGAGCTTGCCTTTGCATCACAAAAATAATAAGATGTGGTTTTCTCCCTTTATGGGTTCCACTTATATCTGTTGTCTCTATCTGTGTTGTCCATGTGCTGAAATGATTTACCAAATCTGCTTAATGTTTGTTGTTCTCATAATAAGTTTGATGTCACATTAATTTAATACTTGCTGCAACTTATTAAGACTGTTCATATACTAAGGTTGGTTATAAAAGTAAGCTGTAAATAAGCTAATGTAAAATTTAAAAAAAAAAAGGCTCATGTATGTGTTAAATTGATTCACCCCCCCCCGCTCAGTTTAACTAAGAATTCAACAATTGGTATCAGAGCAGGTTCCTTTGTACTAGTTTAACAACTGAAAGGAGATTCTAGGTTCTCAGGATGGCTAGTAAAGAAGGATGCTCAACCAATAAAGCCCCTTTCTTTACAGGTGCAAATTATGCCTTCTGGAAAATCAGGATGAGGACATACATAATGTCTCTAGGAATAGAAGTTTGGGGTGTTGTGGAATTAGGATATGCCCCAAAGGCAACTGACTCAGAAAAGGAAACCAAACAAGATTTTGTAGCTAACGCAAAAGCCATGAATGCCATCTTAAATGGATTGTGTGAAGCAGAATTTATCAAAGTAATGCACAAAGACACTACCAAAGAGATGTGGGATACTCTAGAGAACATCCATGAGGGAGATAAAATTGTAAAGACTGCCAAACTTCAAGTATATAGAGCTAAGTTTGAAAATTTAAAAATCAATGATGATGAAGTTGTTGGCAGCTTCTTCTTAAAAGTTTCAGAAATTGTAAACAATATGAAAGCTCTTGGAGAGAACCTACTATAAGGTATAATTGTGCAAAAGATTCTAAGATCTCTTCCATCCAATTTTAATCCCAAGGTGTCTGCAATAGAAGAAACAGCTGATTGGGAGACCTTGACCATGAACCAGCTACCTGGAAATCTAACAGCATATGAGATGAGGCTCTCGCAGAAGAAGCCAAGTATGAGGGATGTATCCTTTAGAACAGAAAAGAAGAAAGAAGAAGAGGAAGACATATGCTCTTGCTCGGATGAATAAGAGGCAAAATTTGTCAAGAAATTGGATAGAGGCTCAGGTAAATACAAATTTAAACTCCCTTTCAAATGCTTTCAATGTGGAAGAGTGGGACACTATGCTGCTAAGTGTCCTCAGAAGAAAGTAAGGAATCAAACTCAAGAAACAGAGAAAAATGCATCAAAAAACTGGCAGAAAGGAAAGAAGTTCAGCAGAAAATCCTTCTATGCTCAACAAGATAGCAGTGCATCTGAAGACTCAGATGAACCTTCAAGTGAAGAAGGAACCTCTAAATTTTTATTGATGGATATAGAAGAACTTGAAGGTCTCCTGCTAGAAGATGAAGAAGAAGAAGGTGAAGTCGACCTTGAGGGGGAGCTAAGAAGTGCTCTGGAAGAGATTGATAGACTCAAGCTGAAATGCAGAAAACAAAAGGACATTCTCCTCAAGTATGTACGAGAAGAACAAAATTCAGAAGTCCTTATGCAACTAAAGATAGAGCTTGAAGAAGCTAAGAAGATAGAGGACATGTTACTTAAGCAAATCAAGGAGAAAACTCAGGAACAAGAGAAGTTGGAAGAAGAAGTAGTATGTCTCAGGAAGAAATTAGAAAATGCTCAAAGGAAAGTGGCTATAAATTCTTCTCAAACAACAAGCTCTAGTAAGTTGAATGAAATTTTGGTTGCTCAAAGATCTCCTATGATAAAAACTGGAATAGGCTATGAAGGAGAATCAAGTAAAAGCAAAGAAAAGGAAAACAGAGAGATTATTTTTGTAAAAGCAAAGAAGGATGATGAAGCAACTCAAATAATTCCTACAAAAGAAGAAACTTGTAAGGAGGGAGACAGAACCCAGAAAAATCCTCTAATAACAAAGAATGAAAGAAATACTCAAACAACAGAAAAAGATTCATATACCCCTGAGTATGTCAAATTTGGAAGCCATCAAAGGAGATTCTTCCCTCCTATGAAAAATGCCACCTGTTATGTCTGCCACAAGCTGGGACACATTGCTGCATATTGTCATGCAAGGAGGAGTGATTCAAACCAGCAAAAGATGCAAACAGTGAAGAGACTGTCTCAAGCAAACAAATGGAGAAGACAACCTTACATCATGTATGCAAATAATTTCTATGGTTACTGTTTTTATTGTAAGGAATTTGGCCATAAAATTATTGAATGTAGAAATTATGGACAAAGATTGATGTTCAACACCTCAAGGAGGTTTATGAATCAAATAAATTTTGTTCATACTCACAATTCTGCAAAAATTATGATCAAATGTTGTGTATGAAATCAAGTTGGACATATGCCTTCCAAATGTCCTCTGAAAGGATGTGATTCATCATCTCTCAAAAGATACCAAACAAAAGGATGCCTCGAGTGGATAAAGAATGTGAATAAATGTGACTTGGCTCTAAATTCTCAAGACTTGAAAAGCCAGTGGTATCTGGATAGTGGCTGCTCAAAACATATGACTAGAGACAGGAGAAAATTTATAACTTTTGATGAAAAGAAAACTGGTAATGTTACTTTTGGCAATGATAAATCAGGAAAAATCAAGGGAAAGGGCTCAGTCAGCTTAGATAATGGCAGAGGTAAGGCCCAAGATGTACTATTTGTAGATGGGATGAAAGCAATTTTTCCGAGTGTCAGTCAAATGTGTGATAAAGGCTGCGAATTTCTTTTCAGAGCACAAGACTGTGAAGTCAGATCAAGCACCACAGGTAAGACTCTGCTCAAAGGTGTTCGAACAGAGAGCAATGTTTACATCGTGAAAGAGGAAGATGAAGCATTCCATCTTAGCAAACTTGAGGAGTCATGGTTATGGCATAGGAGATTGGGACATCTCAGCTTCGATCATATCATCAGACTGAGCAAGAAGAAAGCGGTCAGAGACATGCCAGAAATAAAAAGGCCTTCTAATACCATATGCAAATCTTGTCAATTGGGTAAACAAACCCGCACATCCTTTAAGGCCAAAGATGAGTTATCAACAAGAAGACCACTCCAGCTTGTGCACATGGACCTGTGTGGACCTGCAAGAACTAAAACACCAAGTGGAGAATCCTACTTCATGCTGATAATAGATGATTTCTCCAGAATGACATGGGTTGATTTTCTCAAAAATAAATCGGAAGCTCTGGACAAATTCAAAATATTCAAAGCATTAGCAGAAAATCAGACAGGATGCAAGCTAAAATGCATCAGATCGGACAGAGGAGGTGAATTCACAAATTATGACTTTGCAGATCTATGCAATGAATATGGCATAAAACAACAATTTACTATTGCAGGGACACCTCAGCAGAATGGAGTAGCAGAGAGAAAAAACAGATATGTTCAACAAATTTCTAGAGCCATGATGCAAGAGAGTAATATTCCTCAAACCTTCTGGGCAGAAGCAGTACAGACAATAGTTCATATCCTTAATAAAGCTCACTTAAGGCCAAGAAGTGACAAGACTCCCTATGAACTATGGCATGGAAAGCCAGCTTCAATCAAACATTTTAGAATTTTTGGAAGCAAGTGTTATATAAAGAATAATGATGAAAATCTTGGGAAATTTGATGCAAGAGTAGATGAAGGGATTTTTCTAGGATATGCTTCCAAAAGTAAAGGGTACAGGTGCTACAACAAGACTCTTCGAAAAATAGTAGAAAGTATTGATGTGAGATTTGATGAAGAACTTTGAAACAATATAAGAGATACAGACTACTGCAGTCCATCAGAAAACCATGAAGAAGAAAACCAAAATGATGATGAAACAATAAAAACTTCAGAATATGTAGAGCTGAGCTCGAAAGCCCCCTCAAGATACACTCAGAAGAATCATCTTGAAGATCAGATCATAGGAGACAAGAAAGTAGGGGTCCAGACAAGAAGGCAGCTAATTGAACAGACAGAAGAGGTATACATAGCCATGTTATCACAAATAGAGCCAAAGAGATTTGAAAAAGCCAACAAGGACAAGTATTGGGTGAATGCTATGAATGAAGAATTAGACCAAATTGAGAAAAAAAATACCTGGGAACTAGTTCCCAGACCCACTGGGAAAAATGTCATAGGCTCAAAATGGGTATTCAAAAATAAAATGAATGAGGAAGGGCAGGTAATCAGGAATAAAGCCAGACTTGTCTGTAAAGGATATTCACAAATCGAAGGACTTGATTACAATGAAACATTTTCCCCTGTAACCAGAATGGAAGCCATCCGAATGTTTCTGGCCTTCGCATGCTACCAAGACTTCAAGGTATATCAAATGGATGTAAAATCTGCTTTTCTAAATGGAGACCTAGAAGAATAAGTCTACATGGAACAACCGGAAGGTTTCTCTTTAACAGACAAAGAAGACTATGTGTGCAGACTGAAGAAGGCTCTATATGGACTGAAACAGGCTCCTCGTGCTTGGTACTCAAGACTGGATAAATATTTGCAAAAAAAAGGCTTTAAGAGAGGTGGAGTAGACAACAATCTATACATAAAAACCCATGAAAGTGAACTCCTGATTGTTGTAGTATATGCTGATGATATTATGTTTGGTCAAAATGAGGATAGTTAACCAAAAGTTCTTTGAGGAGATGAAATCAGAGTTTGAGATGTCCATGATTGGAGAACTCAGTTTCTACTTAGGACTTCAAATTCAGCAAAAGAACACAGGTACATTCATCTCACAGGAAAAATACTTAAAATAAATGCTGAAAAAGTTAAAAATGGAGGACTGCAAACCTGTGTCAACTCCCATGATCACGGGATGCAAGTTGTGTGCTGATGATGGATCTGCTGATATAGATAAAAACTTTCTGGTCATGACTAGGAAGTGCATTTGTATCTGGCCGGCATCAAGGCCAGGACATCATCTTCTTGATAGGACTAGTGGCTAGATATCAAAAACTGACACTAAATAGAACCACTGTTCTAGCGATCAAAATATTTAGGGAGCTATCGCTTCTAGGAAACACGATGCTAGATATGGTATCCTAAAGGCAAAAGCTTCACTTTGACAACAACACAGATGCAGATTGGGCCAGCTGTGTGGATGACAGGAAAAGCATAAGTGGAGGTGCATTCTATTTAGGAGAAAGTCTGGTGGCATGGTTAAGCAAGAAACAAAAATCTATCTCTCTGTCTACAGCAGAAGCAGAATATATAGCAGCAGCAGCATGCTGTACACACGTCATATGGATGAAGCAAACCCTCTGAGACATGAAGGTAAGCATTGATGAATCTATCTCAATTAAATGTGATAATACAAGTGCTATAAGCATATCAAAAAATCTTGTGCTTCAATCAAAAACTAAACATATCCCAATCAAGTATCATTTTCTTCGAGAACAAGTGGCTCGGAAGGTATTAAAGAAGTAGGTATGTACCTGTAAAGAACGGACTAATGAGATATATTTTGCAAACCGCTTGCTAAAGAACTATTTGAGAAATAGACTAGGGGTAGTATCTATAGATGCTACTCTCTGATATGAAGAGAGAGCACAGTTTCAGGGGGAGAATAGAAACGAAAATATCATTCGATGGGGAGATCAGCCAACAAAGGAAGCATGAAACAAGTCCTCAGGATCAAATAGTTAAAGGACAGAATCTACACTATGAGATGTGCAACCCCTTGCCATTGATGTCAAAGGGGGAGGAAGAGCAAGCAACAGGAGAAAGGATCCTAAAAGCAAAATAGATAAAGTGTATTGCCATCAATGCCAAAGGGGGAGACTGTTGGAAATATTGTCATTGATGGCAAAGAATGCAGCAGATGCAGAAATAGGTGAAGGACAGCAACATAAGACAACAGGTAATATTTACAGAGGTAGAGGTCGAGCAGCAAAGGCAGCAAATACAGAGGAAGAAATGAAATAGTGAGCAGTAAAGGCAGAGGCAGCAGATGAAAAGGTCGAGCAGCAGAGGCACAGTGAAGGTAGAGGCAGAAAGGCAGAGAGAGAGGAAGAGCCGTTATCAAACAAATTCCAAGAATCACTACCCCCACTAGAAGATTCACTAAAGACTGAAGCAGAAGCAGACGCCTATATATATGCAGTGTGTTATTCATGTTGTGCCTTATATGCAAAGGTCCAAAACATATATATATTTATACGGTGTGCAATATATAAATGTAGGGTGAAATGCAGCATGGGCCCGACAAGCAATGATGGCTTTAAACCATTGGCAAACACATACTTTATGATAAATAGAATGGACAAAAGAGCTTTTATTAACCTTGTGGGACCCGTATGAATCGCATCGGAGAAAAACTTGGCAGCGGAGCATGACAATAGAAGTTGCGATTGTGATTGAGTTCCGGACCCGATGGGCTTATAAACCATGACTCATATATGGTTGAGTTCCGGTAAACATTGTTTCATCGCATTGGATAAATGTGTGGCAGCGGAGCATGATAATAGAAGTTGCGATTGCGATTGAAGTTCCGGACCCGATATGGTTTAAACAATGATTTATATATGTTTAAGTTTCAGAGATTTTATAGCTAGTTTGACCCTCCCCCAATCACATCAGAGCATCGGAGCATAATTATATCGGAACATGCAACTGCAAATTATGATTGCGATTGAGTTTCAGACCCGATGGGCGTATAAACTGTGACTTTATAGGTTTGATTTCCGGCCTAATCACATCGGCATTTCAAGGTGAAAAATGATTAATCGCATCGGAGAAAGAGCAAAGTATATGTATATTCACAGTGCACTATATACGAAGTACCATAAGGTGGGACCCCTCTATAGAAAATTCCGAGAATCATTACCCTAGCTAAAGGTTACATTAAAGTGGAAGCATAAGCTTATATATACAGCACGGTACACATGTTGTGCTTTATATTCAAAGGTTCAAAGCTTATATATATATATATATATATATATATATGGAGCGCTTTATGGACAAGGGACCAAAGGTATAATCCAAAGCATATGTATTATATCTTTTGGCACAAGATCAAAAGAACCAAAGGTTTCAATGCTTGGTTTTAAAACAAACAAAGTTCTATATGATGGGACCCTCACCCAATCGCGTCGGAGAAAGTTTGCAAGCGGAACATGTTAACAAAGAATTGTGATTGCGATGAAAGAACAGACCCAATGGGTTTATAAACCATGACTGATATATGTTTGAGTTTCTTCATAACAATGAATCATCGGAATCGGAGCATCGGAGCATTGAGATATCAATACATTCAAATGGAAATTGTGATTGCGATTAATCGCAATCGGAAGAAGTTGAGGAGTGATACATCGCATCGGAAAGATTGACGAGTGGGCTTGTAAGGGAATTTTATGTATTAAAATGATCTCTCAGCAGTACATCGCCGGAAGTTACATATGTTATATAAAATGGCAGTCTATATGGTAAAATCAATTCTTATCGTGCCGAGAGTTAAATTGTGATGTATGAAAAGGGCAGTTACATAGGTATGGTAGTTACACTTTGATAGTAAGCAGGAAATCAATCAGAACCTAAAGGGCCAAACACAGTCACAGAAAAGCCAAATACAGTCCTAGAAAAGCCAAACACATTCATAGAAAAGACAAGCGCAGTAAACCAAGAGGCTAAATGAGTGAGCTGAAGTTTTCACTATAATTGAATGTAAATGTTTTTAATTGATTTATATTGTTGTGATGCATTGGAAATTCTCCGAAAGAGAACAAAATTCCCACTGTAATATTAAATTTAGTACCTACAGTTATATTTTTCTAAGTGAGATGAAAAGAAATGAGAAGGTAGAAAATCAAGAGGTATGACTATCCATTTCGAATTCCTAGAGGAAAACAAGCAGTCATCAGGAAATATCTATAAGTAATATCACATTGATATGCATAGAGTGAGGGAGAGAGAGAGTAAAGATAGAGAATGTAGTATAGAATATTGAGGCAGAGAAGATAAGGAAGAGAAGAGCATAAAGAGATGTTACAGAACAGAGATGATATCTGAGGTAAATCGACAAACATTAGTTTGATAGAGCAGAGGAAGTTAGACTTCCTATCAAGTTAGAAGCTTGATAAATTTTATCAGTTATCGAACTGACTAGAGTTAAAATTTTCCTCTATAAGTTGGTGCTTGAAAGTCAGACTAGTTGGAGCTTCCTTGCAAGTTGTAGCTTGCAGAATTGAGGTTGGTGCCTCCTGTAGGTCAGTGCCTGCAGAAAAACAGTGGTGAGAAGGATTTGGAGCTTGCCTTTGCATCACAACAATAATAAGATGTGGTTTTCTCCCTTTATGGGTTTCCACTTATATCTGCTGTCTCTATCTGTATTGTCTATGTGCTGAGATGATTTACCAAATCTGCTTAATGTTTGCTTCTCTCATAATAAGTTTGATGTCACATTAATTTAGTACATGCTGCAACTTATTAAGATTGTTCATATACTAAGGTTGGTTATAAAAGCAAGATGTAAATAAGCTGATGTAAAATTAAAAAAAAAAAGGCTAATGTATGTGTTAAACTGATTCACCCCCCCCTCTCCCGTTTAACTAAATTCCAACAACTCATCTTTAGAAGTATTTTGTGTGGAATAAAATTGTTGGGATTGTTATAGTTCATTTCTTCTTGGACTTTTAAGCTTTTGTGTGTCAAAATTTTGAGTAGCAAGCTGGATCAGAGCAAATTGGCATCATACTTCAGGATCCCTGTGATGAGATATTTGGAGTGAATTATTTTCTTCACTTATCATTTTTTCTTTTATCTCTTTCATGCATCCATTTATGTTTATGCTAAATCTAAATGTATAACTAGGAGTATTAATACAAGAGATGTTAATAGCACCCTGTTTTTAACTAGTTATCATTTATATGTTTTCCTATGATTTCCAGTGTAGGGAATTCTTAATTTCTCCCTCATTCGTTTGAACTCTCCTTCTACTTCCCTTTTCCAGATTTAAGGATTATTAAGTGCCCTTTATCCCGATCATACCATCTCAAAAAACCAATTTTCCAAGATCTCCAAGGGTTGTCTATCTTTCCCTGAAGACATTTGACATTTTTTCCCTAGATCCTAGTCCTGTTAGCTTGATTTTGACTCCATAGCCTAATGGACAAATATATTTCCCACTATCCATCCTTTCAAGTGATTTTTTCCCACCAAATCCAACAAAACCAAACCAAAGCTGCACTTTCATAGCTAGCCTAATATTCACAAATTAAAACAAAGTTAAACTTTAAAGAGAGAGCCCTCACTGAACCCTAGGAAGGCTAGATCCTAGAGTTTGAAGTAGGTTTGTGGTTACCTCTAGAATTCTTTGACTGAAAACCAAAAACACACAAATTAAGAATTACTAGAGTGATAACACCATGGTAGCCACTACTTAGGTGAAAAGGTCATGGATGCATAGGATATATGAAAATTCTCCCTTCCAACTCTCTTGACCTCTAAAATACTAAATAAATGGATGATTTATTGATTTATCTCTACCTAAACTTGAAAAAAGGACAGATACCTCCCCCTTCAATCCATAGCTCTATCAATAAATAAATATTAGTCAAGGAACTCAATAATATTGGCTACACCTATAGTACAAATTTTTCCTTCTATGTCCTACACATCTACACATTCTTAGTAATCCCTCATTTATGTGAAATACATGGTATTCAAAGTATTGAGAAACCCAAAACATGCTAGACTATTGTATGTGGAAAGATTTACTTGCAATTTTATGTGAAAATTATCACAATCACCTCTCTCAGCAATAGATAGGCATAACTCCTCATCTATATAAGGAAAAACCTACAAAGGAAGCAAACAATGTCTAATCAATACATAGAAAAAAATAACAACAAAATAAATTCTCAATGGTCTTGATACCTACAAATGTGTAATATTTTCATGGTTGTTAACATAACAAAATAAGTGCAAGAATCATAAAAATGTTATTATGGTCATGAAACACAACCATATGCATACTAACACCTCTTCTAACAAGTGACATAACACCATGGCTTATAATGCACTAATAATTCGTCATTTATAAAGATATAATATTGTAAATGTAGTCATTAAATACACCAATATGCACACTAATGTGTCTTCTAAGATAAGACATGTCATTAATGTGACATGGAAATTTTGAGGTAACATGTTTTATAACACTCTCATAATGGGGTCTCCCACTAGATGTACCAACACTAATGAAATTATAAGTATACTGGTACTCCTTAGATGATATTTGATTTGATGTATTTATTGCTTTATATTACACAAATAATAGGCTTATTGTTCACTGGTGATGCTTATTATAAATTCAAAGGTACACACTGAATTCCAACTAAAATATATATATATATATTAATTATTATTATTATTGATTAATAATATTTTGAAATAAAATTATAATATAATATTTTTTATGAGGTTACATTGTAATTAGTTGTTAGTTAAACTTATTTAACTTCAATTAATTTGCAAATTTTTCAAAACAATTTCAAAAGTTTATTAATTTTTTTATAAAATTGAATAATTTTGAATTTAAAAAAAATAAATAAATTTAAATTCATACTTTTTCTAATTGGTGGATGTATAAGATGTGACTAATTTTATCTGTTTTTAAATAAAATTGTGAGTAATAAAAGTTATTTAAAAAAATCGAAAACAAAAATCTCACTTTTGCGAAATGTCCTAACCATTATTACCTTATTAATTAACCTAATAATGCAACACTTATTATTATTTCCACCTTACTGTGTCAAATTATGATAATCTTAGAAATTGCAGATTGAATATATATCTTTATTGTACATGTTAGTGTGAATTCTAATCACAAGCATACAAAAAAAGCTCACTTTAGCTGTGCATAACAAACAGCCCTAACATCAAGGATGGCTATCAATTTCCTTAGATTTGTAGTTAGTGATCAAAATAAATGCTACAAAAATCCAGATCTATGCAGTTGAAGACATTAAACAAAAAATAATAAGCAAGAGTTGCTCCATGCATCCAATGAACAAGACAATAATTTTTAAAGAATTTTTTGTATTATGACACTTGGGAAGGGAACATAGAAAGATGTTACCAGTCCCCCTCAATGGGATGGGGGTTCTTGTATGTCCTTAGCACTTTAGATCTAAGATCTCTCTCTCTTGATGGTGTAGAAAACCCAGACAAAAATGGAACTCAAAGGGAGCTCACAAGCAAAAAGTAGAAAAATATGACAATGATGGAGGATCAAAGTCAGACCAAAAGTATAGATCCAGAGTGATCTTTAGGCAAAAAAAGGTAGTGAATGAATGGAAAAACATTTCTATTTATAACAAAATATTGAGTTAGTCTAGATATTGGTGCATAATTAAAATATTATTAACCAAATCTGATCCAACTTTTTTGGAATATTTTATTATTTTTGTTGGAGGGAAAAATAATTTGAATTTGGTAAAATCCCTTTATTTATAAATAATAAATGAATAAATGATTTATCTATTATTTTAAGAATGTGGTTGAGTAATAATTAAATAAATAGTGATTTATTCAATTATTTATAAATGATTTAGTCAAATTTAACAAGTGTTGGAATGGGGTTCCCTAAGCTGTGTTTTTGATATAATTTTGTAATATTTGGTCTTTTGTAGGGGTTTTGGGGTGGTTTAAAGTACCCAATGTGTTGTAATGGGTAAACCTAGGGTTTGAAAACCATGTTTTGCGGACCATCGGATAGCAAAGACTATGATGATATAAATAGATAGATAGTTGGGTTTAGTAAGTAAGCAGAAGTAAGATTGATGCTACATGCGAATTGTTGAGATCTGTTTTGGGTGGTTTTGGGTAAGGAATCCTACTGGGTGTGTGCGCGGAGATCCTTAGTCCTGCTGTGTGCGGACCCCGCTAGCTATGTGTGCGGGCTGTGTCTGGGTTGTAATTGGGCTTTGGATACTAATGAATGCAGAATATATTTGAAGTATATTTATGATATCTAGGCTGATCGTGTTTATTACTGAAGTGCATCTATGTTATTTATTTAAGTTGTGAAGGTATCTATGATCTAGGAATTAGCTGCGATTATAATGTTCTGTGATAGTAATTGTTGATGCACACGTGGATGCGAATGTATTGATGAGATCTGTAAATGATAGTAGCTTTGTTATGATTACTTGCTGATTATACTGTCAGAAGCTTGAAAATAGACTCGATATGGGTGAACCTGATAGTTGCAATTCCATCCTGCCTTAATTACCTACTCTCTCCCAAGGTGCGGAAACCTGGTTCCAACACCCTCCCATACTACTTCGGGTGAGACCTTGGCATACGAAAGTAGGTCATTGCTGAAAGGGCCAGTAGTATAGGGGTTTGTTGGAAAAACTTAACCTCTGAACCTGGGTCAGGACCCCTCAAGCAAACAAATGGTTCCATTGCCGGGACCGGGAGCATTTTGAGAGAGAGATCAGGTAATGCCACAAGGCCGTTGGAAACCTGAGAAATTGGAGCTCGAAGACTGGTTTGAAAGATATATTGAGGAGGTTTTTGTAAAGGAGAATCGCAACACGAAGCTAACAACTGAGAAGTGGAAGAATAAGTACATTTTCACCGAAGTATATGAGATTTTCTTTGTAAATTTTTCACATGAGCTCCAGGAGTGGCTAGCAAGGCTCGTATATTTTCAAACGTGTTGGAAGGATGATTAGATTACACGGTGGACTCTGGAATTGATTAAAAAAATAGAGAAGACGGACAACAAAATCACATGTACGGTAGATCATTGGGTGGATAGCGTGCTAGGAGGGTTTGTAACAAAATTCGTAGTTGATCAGTTCATATCCTATTCTGAGGCGGAGCGGAGGTCCTTCAAGGGATTCCGGGGTAAGTTCTTACGAACATTGTCATTACTAATAAAAATATTATTGTGCGAAAAGGGCATTCTATGTAGCCACACCGAATGAATGACCTTTGATCAGAGCAAGAGTACAACACGAAGTGGTAAGTACTACCGAACCAACCGAGAAGGGGATAGATCCATCTACAGTTCATTAAGAGAGCCGGCTACGCACATAGGGAATAGTCCTCCAGCTACATCACCTTCAAGTTAGCATAAAGGTAAGAACTCCCCCACACCTCCGCCACCACCAGAAGAAGATATGGCCACACACATGAAGCTACCCACCTTCAAGGGTGTAGGAGATGAAGATATGGAACAATTTTGGTTTGTATAAGAATCGGTATGGAATGTGAAGAATGTGTCTAGCGATGCTGTAAAGAGAGCACAACTATCCCTCGCCTTTGAAGGAACGACCTGGACTGGTATATGGGGTACATAGGACAAGATGCAGACTCGTCTATTCAAGAGATTAAGGATGCTTTAAAACAACAGTTCTTGAAGCCTAAGTTCTACTCTCAACTAGTAACTGACTTGAAAGATTTTAAACAAGGATGCACTGAGTCTGTATGGGAGGCTGACTAGCGGTTAAAGAAGGTTATCATAGACGAGGAATTTTAGTATGATGATAGATAACACAAGGAATGGTTCATCGCCATGATACTACCTCACCTGCGTGGACCTATGGGTCAGCAAGCGTCTGAGACGCAAGAGAAAGCCTTGGAGATTGCTACGAAGATAGAAGCTGCGCCAAGAGACGATGCCCAGTTTGGGGTGCAACAGATCCAGAGACAACTAGAGGCAATGCACCTCGAAATCTAGAATCTGTGGAAAGAACGAGGAAAAGAAGCTAGCCTAGACGTATGGTGCATAAGATGCAGGGTGTCTCGCCACACCAAGGATTAGTGCCCTCTACTGACAGACTACATGCAGGCTGGGGGACCCAACCCATTAGAGGCTGCAGGGCCGAGTGGTCCGATGTTATGGTGCACTGACTGTTGTGTTGCCGGGCTACATGATACCAAGCACTGCCCCTGTCTTGGTGTGTATGTTCCAGAATTGAAGCAACAATGGTGCTGCTTCTGCTCATCTGTGGGACATGACGAACATAACTATCGGAAATATGACTTAATGATAAACCGAGGAAACCTATATAGGGTACAGGCGGACCCTTATTCACCACTATATCCCTCAAGCAGAGGAGGCTCCCCAGCTAGAGGCAGGGGAGGGGTAAGGGGTGGAGGCGCAGGTCAGGGGAGAGGGAAATTGATTTGTTACAACTGTGCATAAATAGGGAACTTCACAAGGGACTGTTTGAACCCTACATGAAAATCTTGACAACATTGTTGACAATTGGACCATGTGATTGAAGATTGTCCAGTGTTGATAGCAAAAATGAAGGAAAAACATCAGACACCAACGCAAAATGTGTAGAGGGTTAGGGTGGAACCGCGCGATGAAGGACCATGTATTAATGTCATAACGAGCAGTGGCATGGCTACTAGAGGAGCTGAGGATAAATCCGTGGCTAAACCCCTTATCTGAAAATCTACTATCAAACAGGAAAGCTTGGACCTACAAAAGGAGAAAGTAACCTTCATCGAAGCTTGCAAAAACTTTACCAACGACGAGGCATCTACTTCCAAGGCTCCAACAAACCTAAGAGTGGACGACGAAGTTAAACCATTCCTCCAAGAATATATGAAGCTACTATGCAACCAGAAGTTAGTAGAAAATCTTCAAACAATAATAGATAGATGTGCGGAAAGAACTGACCCTCCTACAGAGGTTAGAGATGTTCAGAAACTGTACAAGTACAAGAAGTGCATTGGGAGGGAAATGTAGCTAACAACGCAGATCGACGACTATGAAATGGATCAGGTCATCTTGGATCTGGGATCAGATGCAAACATCCTACCCAAGCAAAAATGGAAGTGAATGGGAGAACCTAAGCTGGAATGGTCTAATATACAGCTGCGCATGGCTAACCAACAGAAAATCATACCATTGGGGAGGCTATCAAAGATTATGGTAGATATCGCAGGAGTTAAGGTACACGCAGATTTTGAAGTAACTCAGATAGTAGAAGATGCAAACCCTTATCCTGTAGTCCTGGGACTAGATTGGGCAATAGACATGGGAGGCATTATCAAATTAAAGAAAAGGATCATGGTTTTTGAGAATGAGGGTACAAGAGTGATAGTCCCCCTAGACCCTGTGGAAGGAGAGCGGTATACAAAACTGGTGTGCGAAGAAGATGACATGGATTATATTTATAAACTAACCACCCGGGACGAGGATTTGATTAATCCTACAACTGATGGTGTGCTTTGCTAGGAGAAAGACAATGAATGCCTCTCTGACTTTGATGAGGAGATAGAAAATTGGCAGAATCAGTTACATGACATATCTGCGCTGCGATGTCTTAGGATCACGAAGAGCTTCTGGTGTATCTCCTTAGAGGTAAGAGAACTCCCCTACTTTTATGGTTTTGTTAGTATTATGGATTTTTTGCGAACATTTGAAGCTGAAGTCCCAAGGGAGTGAAGAATGTGGGTGCTTAACCTAGCCATGCATGCAACCCCTACGCGGTGGTGGGAAACTCATAAGGGGACGTTCCAGGATTGGGAGGAATGCTGCGAAATGATGATTCTATGGTTCGAACCTCCGGTTCACCTACGCTTGGAGGATTATTTTGGCCAAGGAGATCCACGCTGGCACGTGGCCGCATGGATAGAGGCATGGTGTGAAAAGACCATGGATGAATGGGTCCACCTGTTTATCCATGCCTTGGGGCCAATTCCCAATGCATGGTATTGGATGTAGAGCTACACCAGTGCACCCGCTAATGGGAGATCACGTGGGATGATTTTGTGGGGACGTTCAGGTTGATAGGCGGAACTGAGGCATTAGACGAGGCCCTGTAGGATATAGATGCCCTAGTCTTTGATGAATCACACCCTCGTGCAACATATGGGGAACCAACTTGGGATACGCAGATGCAAGATATTGTCAAATGCCACAATCTATCAATGGAGGAATGTGATGAAGACCCACGAAATATCACTATCCTAGAATCAGAGGGATAGCGCACAGATGCCGGAATCCCTCTGCAGACCGTTGACGTGACCAAGCCTCTTAAACTAAGGGAAGTCAACATTGGAAAAAAATAACAACCTAATCTAGCTAAAATTTGGGACTACTGGGATGATGATACTGTTGGGAAAGTCACAGAACTCCTCACAGAGTACTAAGACCTGTTTCCTACGAAATTCTCAGAACTCAAGGGGATTACAGGGTACTTAGGGGTCATGCGCATCACTCTAAAACCAGATGCACGCCCTGTTAAACATCGACCTTATCGATTGAACCCCAAGTATAAGCAGAAATTTAGGGAAGAAATTGACAAAATGATAGTCGCAGGTATCATCGAACTGGTAGAACAGTCAGATTAGGTAAGCCATATGGTGGTCCAGGAGAAAATTACCAAAGGAGAAATAAGAATATGTGTTGACCTGCGCAAATTTAATGATGCTTGCGTTCATGATCCCTTCCCTACGCCATTTTTTGACGAAATTATTAATAGTGTGGGAGGGCAGGAAACGTACTCATTCACTGACGAGTTCTCGGGCTACCATCAGATCAGGATCACAACCGAAGATCGCAGCAAAACTACATTCTCCACTGAATGGGGATCCTTCTAGTACACTGTCATGCCGTTTGGGCTTAAGAATGCCTTTGCCATATTTTCGCGAGTGGTGGTTGTCGTATTCAAGGAGTTCATCCACAAGTATTTGGAGGTATACTTTGACGATTGGATAGTGTTTGGGTTGGTAAATAAGCACGTCTCAAACCTGCACATGATTTTGGACTCCTGTAGAAAGCACCAGATTTCCCTGAATATTAAGAAGTGCATATTTTGTGTACCTTTCAGGATCTTGCTAGGCCACATAGTCTATCGGTAGGGACTGATGGTTGACCCAACCAAGGTAGCAGTTATCACCAACCTGGTAGTCCCTACAACTGAGAAATAGCTGCGCTTTATCCTCGGACATATAGGCTACTACAGGAAGTTCATTCAAGGGTACGCGTAGATCACGAAACCCATGGAGAAGTTGCTAAAGAATACCTCGGAGGAAGTGAATTGATACAAATATCTTAGAAATAATTATCACAAGCTTAACTAAAATTATAATATCGAGGAAAGGATGAATGGAAGGTGAAAATGTTATTACGAACTTGAAAGTAATTATAAACTAGGAAACATTTGGCTATGGGATAATAAGAAAATCTTCTTTGAGGCTCTCATCATTCATGTTATCTTATATGATTGTGAATTTTGGTTTTGCAACATGTCTAAGGTATTGTGGAGAAATATAGAGAAAAAAAAATATTTTCATAATTTATAATATCAAATTAAGGAAATACACCCTATCCTATTCTTCTCATAGAAACAAGTCTTTCTTTCAATGACAACATGATTATGACTAGGTATTTAATGTATAATAACAAGACAAACAACATGTAATACAAGATACTTTATAAAAATGCTCTGAAATATAATTGAAGCCACTTATAGCTCAAGAGATGATGTCATAAAATGCCAAGTATTGGTTGAATCATTGATAAATAAAGGAAAAGGTCACTCACTCTCATAATACTACAAAATGGACATCTAAGCAAGGCTACAAGGAGGAGAATTTCAAATACAAGATGGAACCAAATGCAAATTCTCCTCCATCTCAGACAAAGAATTAAGTCAAATATAATACTATAACATCTCTCCTTAAAAATTTCCATTCAATTAAATGACTAGAAAAATATTACTCAAAAATCTACATTTGGTTCCCTACAATTCGATAACAATCAATAAGTCATAAATACATGCTACCATGGTAGCCACTACTTAGGTGAAAAGGTCATGGATGTCTAAGATATATGAAAATTCTCCCTTCCAACCCTCTTGACCTCTACAATACTAAATAACTGAATGATTTATTGATTTATCTCTACCTAACATTGAACAAAGGTAAGATACCTCCCCCTTCAATCGATAACTCTATCAATAAATAAATATTAGTCAAGGAACTCGATAATATTGGCTACACCTATAGTACAAATTTTTCCTTCTATGTCCTACACATCTACACATTCTTAGTAATCCCTCATTTATGTGAAATACATGGTATTCAAAGTATTGAGAAACCCAAAACATGCTAGACTATTGTATGTGGAAAGATTTTCTTTCACTTTTATGTGAAAATTATCACAATCACCTCTCTCACCAATAGATAGGCATAACTCCTCATCTATATAAGGAAAAACCAAAAACAATGTCTAATCAATACATAGAAAAAAATAACAACAAAATAAATTCTAAATGGTCTTGATACCTACAAATGTGTAATATTTGCATGGTTGTTAACATAACAAAATAAGTGCAAGACTCATACAAATGTTATTATGGTCATGAAACACAACCATATGCATACTAACACCTCTTCTAACAAGTGACATAACACCATGGCTTATAATGCACTAGTAATACGTCATTTATAAAGATATTCTATTGTAAATGTAGTCATTAAATACACCAATATGCACACTAATGCGTCTCTAAGATAAGACATGTCATTAATGTGACATGGAAATTTTGAGGTAACATGTTTTATAACACTCTCATAATGGGGTCTCCCACTAGATGTACCAACACTAATGCAATTATGAAATACGCTAGTACTCTTAGATGATATTGATTTATTGTGCTTTATAATGCACAAATAATAGGGCTTATTGTTCATGGGTGATGCTTATTATAAATTCACAAGGTACACCATGAATTCCAATGCAAGCCAAAGTTTTGAAGCACAAATTTGTTTTATGGTTATATATATATATATATATATATATATATATTTATTATTATTATTATTGATTAATAATAATAATTTGAAATAAAATTATAATATAATATCTTTTATGAGGTTACATTGTAATTAGTTGCTAGTTAAACTTATTTAACTTCAATTAATTTGCAAAATTTCCAAAACAATTTCAAAAGTTTATTAATTTTTTAATAAAATTGAATAATTTTGAAAATTAAATTTTTTTGTTTTTAATTTAAATTCATACTTTTTCTAATTGGTGGATGTACAAGATGTGACTAATTTTATCTGTTTTTAAATAAAATTGTGAGTAATAAAAGTTATTTAAAAAAATCGAAAACAAAAATCTCACTTTTACGAAATGTCCTAACCATTATTACCCTATCAATTAACCTAATAATGCAATACTTATTATTATTTCCACCTTATTTTTTCAAATTATGATAATCTTACAAATTACCGATTGAATATATATCTTTATTGTACATGTTAGTGTGAATTCTAATCACAAGCATATGAAAAAATCTCACTTTAGCTGTGCATAAAAAACAACCCTAACATCAAGGATGGCTATCAATTTCCTTAGATCTGCAGTTAGTGATCAGAATAAATGCTACAAAAATCCAGATCTATGCAGTTGAAGACATTAAACAAAAAATAATAAGCAAGAGTTGCTCCATGCATCCAATGAACAAGACAATAATTTTTAAAGAATTTTTTGTATTATGAGACCTGGGAAGGGAACATAGAAAGATGCTACGAGTCCCCCTCATTGGGATGGGGGTTCTTGTATGTCCTCAGCACTTCAAATCTGAGATCTCTCTCTCTTGATGGTGCATAAATCCCAGACAAAAATGGAACTCAAAGGGAGCTCACAAGCAAAAAGTAGAAAAATATGACAATGATGGAGGATCAAAGTCAAACCAAAAGTATAGATCGAGAGTGATATTTAGGCAACAAAAGGTAGTGAAGGAATGGAAAAACCTTTCTATTTATAACAAAATATTGAGTTAGTCTAGATATTGGTGCATAATTAAAATATTATTAATCAAATCTAGATCCAACTTTTATGGAATATTTTATTATTTTTGTTGGAGGGAAAAAGAATTTGAATTTGGTCAAATCCCTTTATTTATAAATAATAAAAAAATAAAAAAATAAATGATTTATTTATTATTTTAAGAATGTGGTTGAATAATAATTAAATAAATAGTGATTTATCCAATTATTTATAAATGATTTAGTCAAAGTTAACAAGTGTTGGAATGGGGTTCCCCTAAGCTACGTTTTTTATATAATTTTGTAATGGTTGGTCTTGAGTAGGGGTTTTGGGGCAGGTCAAAGTCCCCATTGTGTTGTAATGGGTAAACCTACGGTTTGTGGACCATTGGATAACAAAGGCTGCGATGATATAAATAGATAGATAGTTGGGTCTAGTAAGTATGCAGAAGTAATATTGATGCTACGTGCAAATTGTTGAGATTTGTTTTGGGTTGTTTTGGGTAAGGAATCCTACTGGGTGTGTGCGTGGAGATCCTTAGTCCTGCTGTGTGCGCGGGCTGTGTTTGGGTTGTAATTGGGTTTTGGATACTAATGAATGCGGAATATATTTGAAGTATCTTTATGATATTTGGGCTGATCATGTTTTTTACTGAAGTGCATCTGTGTTATTTATTTAAACTACGAATGTATCTGTGATCTAGGAATTAGCTGCGATTATAATGTTCAGTGACAGTAATTGTTGATGTGCACGTGGATGTGAATGTATTGATAAGATATATTAATGCTAGTAGATTTGTTATGATTACTTGCTGATTATACTATCAGAAGCCTGAAAATAGACTCGATCTGGGCGAACCTGATAGTTGCAACGCCTAACTGCCTTAATTACCTACTCTCTCCCAAGGTGCGTAAACCTGGTTCCAACACACTCCCATACTAATTCGGGTGAGACCTTGGCCTACGAAAGTAGGTCATTGCCGAAAGGACCCGTAGTATAGGGGTTTGTTGGAAAACCTTAACCTTTGAACCTGGGTCAGGACCCCTCAAGCCAACAAATGGTTCCGTTGCCGGGATCGTGAGCATTTTGAAAGAGAGATCACGTAATGGCACTAGGCCGTTGGAGACTTGAGAAATTGGAGCTCGAAGACTGGTTTGAAAGACAAATTTAGGAGTTTTCTGTAAAGGAGAATTGCAGCACGAAACTAACAACTGAGAAGTGGAAGAATAAGTACATTTTCATTGAAGTATATGAAATTTTCTTTGTAACTTTTGTGCACGAGCTCCAGGAGTGGCTAGCAAGGCTCTTGGATTTTCAAACGTGTTGGAAGGATGATCAGATTATTCAGTGGACTCCAGAATTGATTAAAAAACTGGAGAAGACTGACAACACGATCACCCGTATGGTAGATCATTGGGTGGATAGCATGATAGGAGGGTTTGTAACGGAATTTGCAGTTGATCAGTTCGTATCCTATTCTAAGGCAGAGCGGAGGTTCTTCAAAGGATTTTGGGTAAGTTCTTGCAAACATTGCCATTACTAATAAAAATATTACTGTGCGAAAAGGGCGTTCTGTGCAACCACACCGAATGAATGACCTTTGATCAGAGAAAGAGTACAACACAAAGTGGTAAGTACTACTGAACCAACCGAGAAGGGGATATATCCATCTACAGTCCATTAAGAGAGTCGACTGCGCATGTAGGGAATAGTCCTCCAGCTACACCACCTTCAAGTCAGCATAAAGGAAAGAACTCCCCCACACCTCCACCACCACCAGAAGAAGATATGAAAACACACATGAAGCTACCCACCTTCAAGGGTGTAAGAGATGAAGATATGGACCGATTTTGGTTTATAGTAGAATCAGTATGGACTGTGAAAAATGTGGCTAGCGATGCTGTAAAGAGAGCGCAACTATCCCTCACCATTGAAGGAAGGGCCCTGGACTGGTATATGGGGTACATAGGCCAGCATGCGGACCCGTCTATTCAAGAGATTAAGAATGCTTTAAAACAATAGTTCTGGAAGCCTAAGTCCTACTCTCATCTAGTAACTGACTTGAAAGATTTTAAACAAGGACCCACTGAGTCTGTATGGGAGGTTGATCAGCAGTTAAAGAAGGTTATCAGAGACGGGGAATTTCAGTATGATGATAGAAAACACAAGGAATGGTTCATCGCCATGCTACTATCTCACCTGCGCGGACCTATGGGTCAACAAGAGATTGAGACGCAAGAGAAAGCCTTGGAGATTGCTACAAAGCTAGAAGTTGCACCAAGAGACGATGCCCAGTTTGGGCTGCAACAGATCCAAGGAAAATTGGAGGCAATGCACCTTGAAATCTAGAATCAGCGGAAATAATGAGGAAAAGAAGCTAGCCTAGACGTATGGTGCATAAGATGCGGGGTGTCTTGCCACACCAAAGATCAATGCCCTCTGCTGGTGGACTACATGTAGGCTGGGGGACCCAGTCCATTGGAGGTTGCGGGGCCGAGTGGTACGAAGTTATGGTGTGCTGACTGTTGTGTTTCTGGGCTACATGATACCAACCACTGCCCCTGTCTTGGTGTGTATGTTCCAGAATTGACGCAACAATGGTGCTGCTTCTACTCATCTTGGGACATGACGAACATAACTGTTAGAAATATGACATAATAATAGACCGAGGAAACCTATACAGGGTACAGGCTGACCCTTCTTCACCACTATCTCCCTGAACCAGAGGAGGCTCCCCAGCCAGAGGCAGGGGAGGGGGGAGGGGTGGAGGTGCAGGTCAGGGGATAGGGAAATTGATTTGTTACAACTGTGGATAAATAGGGCACTTCGCAAGGGACTATCTGAACCCTGTGTGACAATATTGCCGATATTATCGACAATTGGACCATGTGATCGAAGATTGTCCAGTATTGATATCAAAAATGAAGGAACAACATTAGACAACAACGCAGTATGTGTAGAGGGTTAAGGTGAAACCGCGCGATGAAGGGCCAAGTATTAATGTCATAACGTGCAGCGGCATGGCTATTGGAGGAGTTGAGGAGAAAGCCGTGGCTGAACCCCTTACTCGGAAATCTGCTATCAAATAGGAAATCTTGGACCTACAGAAGGAGAAAGAAACCTTCATCGAAGCTCGTAAATACTTTACCAAGGATGAGGCATCTACTTCCAAGGCTCCAACAAACCTAAGAGTAGAAGATGAAGTTAAACCATTCCTACAAGCATGTATGAAGCTGCTACGCAACCAGAAGGTAGTATAAAATCTTTAAACAATAATAGACAGATGCGCGGAAAGAACTGACCCTCCTACAGAGGTTAGAGATGTTCAGAAACTGTACAAGCACAAGAAGTGCACTGGGCAGGAAATGCGGCTAACAACGCAGATCGATGACTATGAAATGGATCAGGTCATCTTGGATCTAGGATCAGATGCGAACGTCCTGCCCAAGAAAACATGAAAGTGGATTGGAGAACTTAAGCCGGAATGGTCTACTATACAGCTATGCATGGCTAACCAACAGAAAATCATACCATTGGGGAGGCTGTCAAAGATTATGGTAGATATCGCAGGAGTTAGGGTACGCACAGATTATGATGATTTTGTTGGGAGAGTCATAAAACTCCTCACAGAGTACCAGGACATGTTTCCTATGAAATTCTCAGAACTCAAGGGGATTACAGGGGACCTAGGGGTCATGCGCATCACTCTAAAACCAAATGTGTGCCTTGTTAAGTAGCGACCTTACCGATTGAACCCCAAGTATAAGCAGAGAGTCAGGGAAGAACTTGAAAAAGTGATAGCCACAAGTATCATCGAACTGGTAGAACAGTCAGATTGGGTAAGCACTATGGTGTTCCAGGAGAAAAATACCAAAGGAGAAATAAGAAGTTGTGTCGACCTGCGCAAATTGAATGATGCCTGCGTTCACGATTCCTTCCCTATGCCATTTTCTGACGAAATTCTTGATAGTGTGGGAGGGCAGGAAGCATACTCATTCACCAATGGGTTCTCGGGCTACCATTAGATCAGGATCGCACCTGAATATTGTAGCAAAACTACGTTTTCCATTGAATGGGGGTCCTTCTAGTACATTTTCATGCCCCTGCCATATTTTCGCGAGTGGTGGTTGTCGTATTCAAGGAGTTCATTCACAAGTTTTTGGAGGTATATTTTTACGATTGGACAGTATTTGGGTTGGTAAAGAAGCACGTCTCAAACTTGCGCATGATGTTAGACTCTTGTAGAAAGCACTAGATTTCCCTAAATATTAAGAAGTGCATATTTTTCATACCTTTCGGGATCTTGCTAAGCCACATATTCTGTCGGCAGGGACTGAAGGTTGACCCCACCAAGGTAGCAGTTATCATCAACCTGGTAGTCCCTACAACTGAGAAACAGCTGCGCTCTATCCTCGGACATACAGACTAATACAGGAAGTTCATTCAAGGGTATGCATTGATCACAACACCCATGGAGAAGTTGCTAAAGAATACCTTGGAGGAAGTGAATTGATACGACTATCTTAGAACTAATTATCACAAGCTTAACTAAAATTATAATATCGAGGAAAGGATAAATGGAAGGTGAAAATGTTATTACGGACTTGAAAGTAATTATAAACTAGGAATCATTTGGCTATGGGATAGTAAGAAACTCTTATTTGAGGCTCTCATCATTCATGTTATCTTATATGATTGTGAATTTTGGTTTTGCAACATGTCTAAAGTATGGTGGAGAAATATAGAGAAGATCGATTCATTGTTAACTTTCATCAGCAAGTTTAGAAGGCCTGTGAAAAAGCATGGCATGATCGACATATTTAGCAAAATATATTTTCAGAGGGAGAATTGGTCCTACTATACGATATCCAGTTTGCAAAGCACCCGGGGAAGTTCTGTCAGCACTGGATAGGTCCCTATATGGTAAAGGAAATCACTGACGGAGGAGTTGTCTGGTTAGCCACACTATGCAGAGACATTGTACCAGGGTATGTTAATGGCAGCCGACTCAAACCGTATCGGATAAAATGACTATATGGCTGGCGTAGCTATATTGGGCGACATACGCGCAGGGAGGAGGAAAAACGCAGGTAAGCCCGTTGTACGCGCAGGGGTCAATCACAGGTCTGGAAGCTTGGGGAAGTGCGCGGGGAGCGCAGAGGTTGATTGCAGGTCTGGAAGCTTGAGGAGGTGTGCTGGGAGCGTAGGGGTAATACACAGCTACGAAAACTAGTAGTTGGAACAGTAAAATTGGGTAAAAAACAAATTTTACCATTGAAAGGAGATTGCAATCGACAATTAATGTGGCGATTTTCGAAGATTTTTTACCTTTTTCTTGATGATAAGTTTCAGATAAGCTTCACCCAACCGTTGGTCACCATCCAAAGCTATAAAAGCAGGAGGGTAGATTAGAAGTGGGTTCTGTGGATTCTGGATAGCTTGTGCTTTGTGAAATTATGTCACTATTTCGCTCTGTTAATGTCTGGGCGAGCTACCCCTTATGATTTCCTGTGAGAGTGACCACAAATAATCTAGTTGAATAATCACAGACTATGGCCTCCGCTGATAAAGTATTGGAGTTCACCCTTGAAGTTGAAGAGGTTGAGTCTAGACCAACCAAGGGGAAGCAGGTTGAGGAAAATAAGGGTAAAGGTAAAGTCCAAGAGCAAGGGCAGGGGAGGGTTGTGAAATGGGCTGGAGGGAAGCCATGCACCTCCCCTTGGAATGTGAAATCTCCTCGAACGGTGCCCCAGGCACGTTCGCCTAACCCAACGAAGAGATCTCTGTCTGCTCAGGAAGAGGCCCGGATCACTAAACCAACCACTTGGCTACCGCCCTATGTTAGGCCTCGCCGTCCCTCGGTACACACACCTAAGAACATTGAAGTAATGCACACTTACCTGCAAATTCCATTGATCCCGGGTGAAGTCCCTATAATTGGAGAAGCACATGGCAAGATTGCCTCAATTAAGTTCGACACCCATGACTTGGCTAACCTGGAGGCCTTCCATGAATTAGCACCTGAGCTGTACCTTGAAAGAATACTGGAGGATGACGTGCTACGGGTTGTCCCAATGCCGTTGGCATGCGGGCTAGCAAAATCAGGTTTACTAAACTTGCTGCAAATGCCTCATTTTGGCCGGTACAGTATAACTGACCAAGTTGTGCGAAAGCTGCTAGCCCTGATCCACGACGACAGATTATGGATCCGGGACCGTATTCCCATTGATGTTGCCCTCATTCACCATATTACTGGTCTCCCCATGGAAGGGAGAAATCCCATGGAGCACGTTGGCAAGAAGTATGAGCAACAGATCGCAGATAAGCTATGCGACGACTACAATGTTAAGCGAAATACTAGGGGGTTCCTAATAAACACCATCAGTGACCTTGAAGCACACATGGGTACCTTGTTGCTGGCATGTAAAATAATGTGCAAATGTCAGGTTGCGACCATCCCCACTTATGTAATTCAGTTGGCTGGCCGCTACGAAAAAGGGGTCTGCTTCAACTGGTCCCAGTTCCTATGTAATGAGTTTTTGGAGAATGTGCGTGAGGCCCAGGATCATGGAAGGGAATTCTTCTACTCCTGGCTGCTGCTCCTCATCGTGTTGGTTGCATGGGAAGCCCCTAAAGACTCGATCCTCCCTGAACTTGAGCCAGACATGTGCGAGAGGGCGCAATATGCGAATTTATGGGATTCAAAGGATGAGCAGTGCATTGAGGATATTAAAGTCTTTTGGGTCCTATTTCAGAGCGGGCTCACAGTAGCAATCCACTCCCGACTGCGTTTGTCATCAGTGATCTATGAAAAGTACAAGAGCATCGCAGCATTCTAGGTCACGATGCACAATGTGCAGATCCAGGGCTGTAAGGATCCGGCGTAGGTATCACTGCCATACATGGTCACTGACGAGGAAATCGACTGACTCATTTCCACTTGGCCACTACACTAGAGATTCGGCTTCGAATCAGGTACAATTGAAACTACAGGTACAATCACTAAGAAGACTACCCTGCCTGATACCACTAAAGAGACAGAAGGCCATGGCAAGGATGCCAAGAAGGGTGCGAATCCAGAATCATAATAGGACTCGCAGTAGGATCTGGACACAGAGGGTATGGATGCGCAGGGTGCTGACTCCCTGTGTGGTACGGAATGGATTGCCAACCCTCTCAAAGGCCAACGAGAGAAACGATGGGCTACAAGGCCTGGTAGGGAGACTGAAGTTACTTTGACGGAGCAAGACCTGTAGTAGATCGCAGATGCAGTCACCCTCACCCTAGAAGATAAATAGTTGGCTTTAGAAGAGTAGCAGAAGGCCAAGGTCACTGCACTCCAGTCTGAGCTCTGAGCTCTGTAGCTCAAAATCGACACCCTGCAGAAAAGCATGATTTAGACGAGGATACCCCTAGCAACCAGCAGTGAACTTATCATCACAACTGAAAGCTGCCTCTGCTCCCTGCTTGGTGCAGCATTCACCTTGAGCCCGCCTGCCTTATGTGCACAAGTCGAGGCCTACGCAGAAGTGCAATTGGATTTGGCCCGGCTTCCGCATGAACCACTGCAAGTCCTCCACACATACCTCTTCGAGGAGATCCAACATAAAGACTGCTGGGTGCATCAGTAGCTCAGAACGATTGAGTAGACGATCGTGGAAAAAACCATCGAGGTGTCCCAGGCGTAGGTTGCATGCACCCTTGCCACCACACAACAGACTGCGTTGGAACGTCTAATCAGTAGGCTCTACCCAGATGTAAATGAGGATATCCCCGCTTTTGATACCCCCAGGCCAAGATTGAGGGGCTTGTTGCATCCCTAAAGGCTTCTAAAACTAAGATTCAGACTGTTAAGATAGATATGGAGCAGCAGATTGCTATCTTGTAGGCCAAATTGTAGCCAAAAACTCCACCTAAGGTAAGAGCCCAACGAGCCACGCTGGTCATAGAGACCACAAATTCCATTATAGCTTAGAGCGCAGAATGGTTGGAGATAGCTATGCAAATGTGGTCTAAGGTGCAGCGCGATCCTCTCCTGCACGAAATTACTTAAGAACTGCGCCAGAAGGAGGAAGAGTTTGAGCAGCTAGAAGCTACTATGTCCACTTTGATCCCAGCTCAACGCCTGGCATGACTGCGTACTAGCCACACACTTAAAGATGACATCGAAGAGCTCCGCCACAAAAAGAAGGTTCTCAGTGACCACCTTAAGCCATGGGCCAATGAAGTCCTCAAGCTATCTCAGGAAGTGGATGTTACAGTTAAACAACTGAATCGGACCTTGGAAAGTGTCACTGCTGCTACTGAAGGTCCAACTTCGTAGAAGTTGTTGGATATTGCAAAAAATGCTGTTGTGTAGAGAAAAGGAGTGCTACCCCCTCTGGTTGATGCGATCAAGTAGCTTCAAGCGAAGATGAAAACCCCACGATCGCTGTGACTCAGGATGAGTCACAAGATTGTGTTGGGGGCCCGTTGGAACGAGGTTCCCTAAGCTACGTTTTTAATATAAGTTTGTAATATTTGGTCTTGCGTAGGGGTTTTGGGGTGGTTCAAAGTCCCCAATGTGTTGTAATGGGTAAACCTAGGGTCTGCAAACCACAGTTTATGGACCATCGAATAACAAAGGCTACGATGATATAAATAGATATATAGTTGGGTATAGTAAGTAAGCAGAAGTAAGATTGATGATACGTGCGAATTGTTGAGATCTATTTTGGGTTGTTTTGAGTAAGGAATCTTGCTGGCTGTGTGTGCAGAGATCCTCAGTCCTGCTATGTGCGGACCCCACTGGCTGTGTGCGTGGGCTGTGTTTGGGTTGTAATTGGGTTTTGGATACTAATGAATGCATAATGTATTTAAATATTCATGATATCTGGGCTGACCATGTTTATTACTGAAGTGCATCTATGTTATTTATTTAAGCTGGGAATGTATCTGCGATCTAGGAATTAGCTGTGATTATAATGTTTTGTGATAATAATTGATGATGCACATGTGGATGCGAATGTATTGATCATATTTGTTAATGCTAGTAGTTTTTTTATGATTACTTGCTGACTATACTGTTAGAAACCTTCTAATAGACTTGATCTGTGCGAACCTGATAGTTGCAACACCAACTTGCCTTAATTACCTACTCTTTCCCAGGGTGCGGAAACCTGGTTCCAGCACCCTCCCATACTACTTCGGGTGAGACCTTGGCTTGTGAAAGTAGGTCATTGCTGAAATGGCCAGTGGTATAGGGGTTTGTTGGCAAACCTTAACCTCTGAACCTGGGTTAGGACCTCACAAGCCAACAACAAGGAATATTATTTAAATAATATTTTAAATAATTATTCCTAGAAAATAATAAGATAAATACTGATTTATCTAATTAATGTTCCTGTTTTGGGTTAAATATGACAAGGAATATTAACTAAACTTTGGTTTAATTAATTATCCTTTGAGGAAAATCAAACAAATAAGGATTTATTCAATTATTCCTCATGGGGTTTCCTATTTAGACCAGAAACAACTTAATAAATTATGGATTACTAAGTTATTTTTCATAGTGAAAGAAATTTTACTATGGTAAAATTGGTCTTACATGGTGTACTTTTGTCCATCTAATAGTAACAGTTTAGATGACCAAAAATTGGTGTAACAGATTCCCCCCCAACGTGCAAGCATTAGGAGATAATTGTATGATAGAATTATGTTGTAAGAACTCAATCACTAGATACCGAAGGGGGAGTCGGAGGAGAGAAATATAAGGTGGAGTAAAGCACGAGAGGAAAAAATCCCGAGGAGGAGAGATTTACAGGTGTGACAAGTCTCTTTTATGAGTGAGGAAATGTTCTACATGAGGTGGGGGAGGCATACCTATGCCCGCCAAGATAAAAAAGCACAAAGAATAATGATGTGTCCAACAAACAAGGGATTGAACTATATAGTACATGCTAGCATAAACATGGGCTAGATAAAACCATGACAATGGATTCCAAATACATATTGTGCCTTGGACAACAACCAAGACTTATACAATAATATCTGAGTACATGAGATATAAGTACGACCAAAGAGGCCTTGTAAAATAGGAAAGGGCTCTGAAAATTTGAATGATACATGCCAACTAAAGAGGCGCTGCAAGTGGCTGAGATTGAAACCATCAAATATATGGCGCTGCATCCAAGGCTGTAGTAGAGAAATCATCCGGGCATGTGGGGGGCTACCTAAAGGGCCACCCGCTCATGAGGTCTGAAACATCTCACACATACCCAGGAATCACTGGTACAATCTACTGCATCACTAAACCATCGAGTATGCGGATCTCGATCATGCCATGCGGGGCTAGAACTGAGAAAAAATCAAGTCAAAGGGAAATAAAGGGTCCCTTTTCCTGATCCGAGGCGTCGAACAAGAGTGGAAGCTGGAACCAAGGTACACTGCCCTCTAGACCTATCTTTTAGAACGAATAAGCTGATGTTGACAGAAGGAGGTCCGCCATAGGTGAGGCAATAAGGGATCCTCAACTAAGGCACGAGGGATAATATTAAAGCAATTGATATACTAACACCAGGGATGATGGTGGAATGGGGGGTACTGAGTAGCGGGCTGACGACTTCCCTTGTTAGAGCATAAAGGGCATGGAAGACCTAACAAGTACTGACTCGACTCCGGAGGGGATAGGGGATAGTATGAATGAAGGCCAAAATGTGTGACACGAGAGCGAAACAAAGCAATGAAGGATGTAGGACTATGGCAGATACAAAGGGACTCGGGACAGACTCCATGGATGTGATGATGACTCAACCCGGATGTTCTAAATAGGGGCGACTCGATGATGCTTCCACACAGAACATGCCTGGTGGGGACTATAAAAACATGAGTACAAGATGTTAACTCACAACAAAAATTGACACGAGCATGGACATGTATGAAGGCAAGATGGTGCCCCAAGTACAAGTGTTGCATGTGAAGAAATTTTATTTTGAGAAGCGGTGAAGTGACCCTTCTTGGAAAAAAAAAGTGTCCAGGTGAAGTATCAAATCACCAAAAATGAAAGGATACCCATTTGAGAGCCTAGTGAGAGCTTTCCAATTGTGCTGACGGTTTGTCAAACTGAGCTACGGTTTGGTCGCAGCTGGTGAAAGAAAAATATAGGGTTTCTCTTTTAATAAGGAATTTTCCCTCCAATTTGATTCATTTGCAACTGGTGAATGTAGAGAGGAGAAAAGGCCCTAAATCTTGCGGCAATCGTAGCAGACAAACCGACCGTTAGAATCGAGATCCGTTAGTTGTAGGTAAGAGGCATAACCATGCTCTTTCAGTTTAATGAATTAAAGTTTCAGATTAGGCACCGAGAGCCCAGGAACAGGCTAGGTCACACTTTTTGGGGTCTATTCTGCGACCTGGGTAGCAGGTACTGGGCAGAGAACTGCGACCTGTCCCAGGAAATGACCTGAAAAGTGCGACTTGTTAGAGAAAGGGGGTTTCAGTGCTACTTTTGGCTGAGAGTTGGGATTTTTATGGTTGAGGGGCATAGGTGCCCCCAAGAATGTTATGGTCATGCCAAATGTATTTAGAAAAGTGGAATATAAACACATTTTTATGATGTGGTTCGCCATTTTTTTACATTATGGTTATCTTTTGAGGGAAGAATGGATAGATGCAATTCGAGAAAGGGAATGGAGGATTACCAATTTCTTCTGGTACTGCATATATGAAGAAAATGGAATAAATTTATGGGTCCGCATACATGTTGTCGCTATCTCAAAGAGTGGATTTGGATATAATGAACTGGTGCTCACCTAGAAAATAAATAGGTTGGTCAAAAACAATGTCTAAGGGACTGGGTTGTTGATGTAAAATGAAGGAATGATGAGCGGGGTCATCCCTAGAGTGAGCTGAAGTGATATGGGACTCTGGAGGTTCTTCTAAGTGGGGAAGGATAATGGTACTAGAGTCGACACGACCAGATGCACTAGGAGGGTTGTGGAGAATTGTTTCTCCTGGACTCTCAAATATGGATGCCCCCATACCCAAACATTGGGTATCAATGTAATGGCCAAAAGGTGTATATGGATCGAATGCATGGGTTTGATGTAAGGGGGGATAGATAAATTTAGGGGTGGTAAATGCTTCCATAATGTCATCATCGCAATAGAATATGGGGTGACTGGTGCAAGAAATACCACATGGTGCGGCAAAGCTACCTGACTCATCATCATGAGAAGAGAGGTTCACATGCACAGAGGGTGACAAAAAAAAAATTAGATCAAGGATCCACCGATGTTGAGACAAGGGTGATAGCTGAAGGGAGGTCAGGCGAAATAGAAGGGGAAGCCCCAGAGGGGTCTTCCACAGTGGGTCTCATAGATGATGATGGGTAGAGGATAGTGGTCAAAGACTCCATCATCTCAAAATCAGGAGGGGGAATGTCAATTGGAGGGGATGTGTCCTCTGGTTATGCCATAGCATAATGCACAAGTAAGGGAGATATGGACTCGTTGTGCTCGGTATCGAATTGGTGAATCGCTTCCAAAGAGGTGTGATAGTCTTCGAGGCGGGGAAAAAGGTGAGTATAGTGGCCTTGGAAATCACACAAAGAACATGGATGATTTATGCACAAAGTCTTGAGTTTCGGGGCTTAATGAGGTAGAGTAACATGGACCTCTGGGATATCTGACTCAAGAAACGCTTTGTTGACCATGAGATTGATACGAGGAAATTCAACACAGTTATGGGTGGCATGAATGAAAACATAACACAAAGCACACAGGGGGGTAAGCTTTGGTGGCTGAGGAGGAGCAGGGGTTTTCTAGGCAGCCTTGTCCTTAGGTGACTTCTTGCAGGCTTTTTTCCCCTCACCTGAGGATTTTGCAATAGGAGTAGGTTCCTGTTGAGGTGGATGAGGCACAAAAGAAAAGGGAGGGGTCATGGTGATCGGTTCGACCGGGTCAAAGCAGTATAAGGTTTGGGCTGACCAGGAAGGATGGAGGTTTGGGGATCCCCAGGGTCATGTTAAGAAGAGACAAGGTAGCCATTATAGGTATCGAAAATACTCTAGGAGGGGGAGCTAGAAACGGTATCTAGCTAGAGGGGTAATGGCCAGGCGGGATGGCTCCGAGAAGGTTAAGGCTAGGGGGAACTGTTTCAGGAGGGTAGATAGGATCATGGAAACCAACTGCAGATGAGGGGCCTTGAAGAGAGGGTCCTGAAGGCTGAGCGAGGTTCTAGGAGTAGGTTGTGGAGGGCGTGGCTGCTGACTAGTCGAACCGATCCGTTTGAGGTCAGACCAAGACGATTTCATCATGCAAACATTCAATGAGCTAGGGTCAGAGATAGGAGGAGGGAGACTAGGGAATAAACCAAGAAAATAGGAATCTTTATAGACTCTGGGTGAGACACTGGTCAGAGGTTCGACTATTTGTTTATTGGCCATCGAAGAGATGATGGACTCAGGGGAGGTTTGAGACTTCAGTTCGTAATATGTCAACTGATCGATGGTGACAATATTTCCGTTATGAGGAAAACACATCTTACGATGAAATGCAGATGGGAAAAAAGACATCGCATAAGTGTAGCTATGACCCAATAGAATGTTGTAGTCTAAGAGGGCATCAATAACTTCTACATCAACACAAACAGTCTTGCCCGCAAGAGTTATAGGACAATTGTGGAACATGCCAAGGGGTTGGGAAGAGTGGCCATCCCACGCTCAGAGGGTGATAGTGGAAGGGGCTAACTCAGGAGATCCGAGTTGCTTCCAAACCAAAGCAGACATCACAAAGGTGGATGCCCCCTCGTTAATGATACATCGGGAGACGTTAGCATTCCGGATCTTGACATGGATTTGGAAGGCAGTAGAAGCATGAAGGGGGGGATGCTCTGACCGGTCAATATAAAAAACAATCAAATGATCATCTGAAGAATCCACAGTGCCCATGGTAGTTAGTAGATATTTTCGCTGTGAAGGGAACGACTGGAGAACTTCAAGCATTGACATGGCAACAGGGTATTTCTCTAATTGATCTACTATACTATAGGAGTGGGTAGCTTTACCAGAAGCAACGTTTCGACGTAATGGTCCCTTGGGGATCTTGGTATGAACCTCTGCCTTAGGCTGAGGGATCAGTAAAGAACCATTGGGTGTCGAAGGAGGCTCTAAAGGAGGGGGATTGGTAGCAGACGTAGCGGGGGGCTTGTTGTACTGACAAGACTGCGTTTGAAGGTTGAGGTCAATGGTAGTGGGTTGGTAAGAGTTCATCATGAGGATCTAGTAATTGGACGTACCAGATGGAGGAGGTTGAGTGGCCGCCTAACTTTTAAGGGGTTGGAAGCTACATATCCTTGCTGGGGGAAAGGATTGGTAAACATAGCCAGTTGGATATGGGCAACATTCAGAGGAATTGAAGGGGAGGATTGATTTCCTTGGGATGCTGCTTGAGCTTCCCACATCTGATGCATATGAGGTAAAAAAGGACAATCATGGGTGTAGTGACCATAGACACCGCAACAAGAATAAGGCTTATTCATGTGAATAGGCTTGTACTTCTTGGGCTAAGTGCCCTATTGTTGGGTTGCAGTGTTAGGTGCATTCCCTTGGGGATTTTTTCCTGGATTACCTGGGGCAGATTGGTTTTGTTTTCATTTCCTCTTATTTTTGGAAGAATAAGGATTAGTTGCACTCTGCTGCGCATACACCTGACCCTGAAGGGGTGGTGGCTGCTATTGCAGAGCTTGAGAAGGCAAGGGAGGATGAGGTGCTAATGCTGGAGGAGCTGGAGCACCAGGCTGCGGATATGGATAATAAGGAGGTTGGGCAACATTGGGGTAAACAGGTTGGGAAAAAGGAGGAGGTAAGCCGTATCTTGGATACATGCTACCGGGAGGGGGGAAAGTGCTGGAGGAGCTGGCCCCTCATTTATGGAAACCATAAAACATGGTAGGATGAGTGTATGGATGTGAAAGGGCTCTAATGATACCATCGGCAGCATGGGATGCCCCCGGTGCATTGGCACCACCGGGTCTAGGGAAATCAGATAAGACGGTATAAACATAACCAGATTATGCATAGATCAGGTCATATTTCAACACAATCTGGAGGGCAAATTCCTTGGTTTGAGGGAAGTGAGATGCGATATCTTTATCGATATCAGGCAAAAGGGATCTAAGAAACCAGTCCATGTAGACACGTTCTTCGAAGGTAGGGGCTCGACATAGGCTCTTTCTTCTCTACCATTCTTGAACATGGTCAGATAGGCAGGTCGTAGAATATTGATGGAAAGAGGTCAAGAGTTCGGTACCGGTGTCATAGTGAAGGGAAAGCTGGAAGTAAGACAGAAAAGCCCTGGAAAGGGTTGCAAAACTAGTATGAGAGGAGGAGGCCTGGTCGACATTCCACTTGGAAGCTTCTCTAGTAAGCGTATGCTGGAATAACCGAAGATAGATAGAGTCGTAAGTGATGGAGTTAGATGAACACCACATGTGGAAAGAATGAACATGGTTGGTAGGATCCTCTCCAGTAATTCCTTCAAACTTGGGGATGTCTGAAGGGAGCTTGGTTGGCATAGCAGACCAACCAGGATCATGGTGTATGGGGTCATTAATCAACTGGCTAAAATCGGGAAGACTGAGGCCTACCATATAAGGGAGCAAGGGAGCAGTTGGGATAGTTCTTGTTGTGGCACCACTAGTAGCATTCCCAGCATTAGGGCCGAGGCTACCACCAACTTTAGGTCCTGAACCATACATGGTGAAGGTGAAAGGTGGAGGAGAGCCGGGAATAGAACCAGAAGGGGAACCCGATGAACCAGAAGCAGAGTTAGAATTGGGACTCAGTGGAGGATGAACTCGAACCCTATGTAGAGGAGTAAGTATTCCTAATGGAAACTGAGGATGAAGGCCTTGGAGTCTCCAGGATAAACACCTTGGGGGTGCAATGATGGAAAAAAAACACAGATCATAGAAGGAAGAGAGACAAACAAGGGAAAGGAGGTGCATGATCGATTGATTACAATGTTGAAAGAAGGGCAGGGAGGTGCATGATCAATTGATTACAATATTTAAGTCTTGGCCTGCTGGTGTAAACCAGGCACTCTTCACTTAGGGTGTGCGTGTATGTGATAAGTGTGTTAACTTTAATTAAGCCTAGACATGTGTAGAGAAAAAGAAAAAAGATGCTGTATAAATGTAAATAAATATGAAACTGACAGTAAAGGAAACTGAATATGACAGAAAATAAACAGCTAAAGATGCATCAATTTAAACCCAAGGAGGAGGGCTTCCCAACAACTAGTCTATGGGTGGGCAAAATCTAGTCAAAACACACAAAAATGGCCAATGGATATAAATTCGGGAGGGATATGGATCTAAAGGTCAGATCTGCTAGAAATAAATTTAGAAAACAAAAGAAAACAAGAGGGAAAAATGTTGCGAAAATGGTGGTGAAAGGCTACAACCTGAAGGGAAATGGAGGGGACCCTAAAGGAGGAACAAAAAAAACTAAAAAGAGGTGTTTTGGATGGATGAATAACCAATATAAAATGGATCTGAAAGTACAGGTTCAGATTTGAAAAATGGTTGAACACACTGAAATATTAGAAGACCTGTTTCAGCTAAACTCCTCCTAAAAAGGTAGAAGCGTACTGAAGCCCTAGGGGGTTTGGTTCCTACTTAGATGAGTAAAACTAAGAAAGTACAAGTCCAAGATGGGTGGAGAGGGAGGTCAGACAAACCTGAATAGAAGCCTAGACAAACCTAGAAAAATCACAGAAAAATTCCTGCAAAAAATACAAATCGCAGTTTCTGACCAGTTTTCTGCAGAGGTCACAGGTTTCAGGCTATTTTCCATGTCCTGAAGGTTGAGGTCACAGGTTTTGGCCCAAAAAGTGCGACCTGTACTTTCAGCTATTTCGGGAGCATATTTCAGAAAAAGTTGTCATCTCTACTACAACTAATACCTGTTACCTACGCAATAGGCCTAGAAACACACATAAGTAATAATTTTTACTATTTTAGGGTTTTAAAGGTTAAAAAAAACATCAAGAAATGAAAAATAAGAAGCTAAATAAAAACCCTAGGGGTTGAAGCAGCTGGTCATGCAGGGATTTGAAAAACGACAGCGGTCAATTATAAACCCTTGTGGAGTCGCCAGTTGTTAGTGTGAATTCTAATCGCAAGCGTATGAAAAAAGCTCACTTTAGCTGTGCATAACAAAAAACCCTAACATCAAAGATGACTGTCAATTTACTTAGATCTGCAGTTAGTGATCAGAATAAATGCTACAGAAATCCATATCTATGCAATTAAAGACATTAAACAACAAATAATAAGCAAGAGTTTATCCATGCATCCAATGAACAAGACAAGATTTTTTAAAGATTTTTTTTATTATGACACCTGGGAAGGGAACATAGAAAGATGTTACCAGTCCCCCTCAATGGGATGGGTTCTTGTATTTCCTCAGTGGTTCAGGTCTAATATCTCTCTCTCTTAATGGTGCAGAAAACCCAGACAAAAATGGAACTCAAAGGGAGCTCACAAGAAAAAAGTAGAAAAATATGACAATGATGGAGCATCAAAGTCAGGCTAAAAGTATAGATCTAGAGTGATCTTTATGCAACAAAAGGTAGTGAATGAATAGAAAAACCCTTCTATTTATAAAAAAATATTGAGTTCATCTAGATATTGGTGCATAATTAAAATATTATTAACCAAATCTAGATCCAACTTTTATGGAATATTTTATTATTTTTGTTTGAGGGCAAAAGAATTTGAATTTGGTCAAATCCCTTTATTTATAAGTAACAAATAAATAAATAATTTATTTATTATTTTAAGAATGTGGTTGAGTAATAATTAAATAAATAATGATTTATTCAATTATTTATAAATGATTTAGTCAAATTTAACAAGGAATATTCTTTAAATAATGTTTTAAATAATTATTCCTAGAAAATAATAAGATAAATACTGATTTATCTAATTAATTTTCTTGTTTTGGGTTACACATGGCTAGGAATATTAATTAAACATTGGTTTAATTAATTATCCCTTGATGAAAATCAAACAAATAAGGATTTATTCAGTTATTCCTCATGGGGTTTCCTATTTAGACTAGAAACAACTTAATAAATTATGGATTACTAAGTTATTTTTCATAGTGAAAGCAATTGTACTATGTTAAAATTGGTCTTACATATTGTACTTTAGTCCATCTAATAGTGACATGTTAGATGACAAAAAATTGGTGTAACAGTGAATAAGCAAAGATATCTTAATTTTTTATAGTGCACATCATCATAAATAGCCTAGGACCATTTCAATGTTTCTCGGGTTCCCCGTGTCCTTTTTCATATATGAATCCAGTCATGCATACAAAAAATGACATTTAGTACCAGTGGATATTATGGGATGACCATGTAGGATTTTGGTCGTGATACAAAATACTAATTAAGTGAACTCAACACTTAGCAATTGATCCGCTATTGACAACATAAATCATAGAATGACCATGTAGGTTTGAAAATATGGGTTAAGCATGTAAAACCAAAATTTCCACGTGAATATAATTGCATATGGTGGTGGATCCTTTTTATATTTTTAATTTACATTAAATAGACATTAAAATCCATGTTAATAGTGTTCACCATTTTCCCTAAAAGTTAAAATAAAAAATTAATCGATAACAACAAAAACTTTAGAAAACTGTCTTCGTAAATATTTGATTTAAAAAAATACATTACACGATAAATTTTTTTAAAAATAAATTAAATATTTAAAAATTGAGAAAAGAGTCCAAAGTTTAAATACATGACATGTATTCTTTTGATTTATTGAAATTCTTTAACCAAAATGTAAATTTTTATTTCTGCTATAATTGTTTTTTTTTGTAAGCTTGGTAGATCCTTTCTATTCATTTCCAACAAAAATAGGAAGGTTTTATATCCATATCTATTTGGTCAAGAGGCCTCATCCTACCCACTGGGAAACCATTTTTTTTGGCCACCTTACCGCATTATAATTCATCCAAAAACAAAAGAGTTTGAGACTATCTAACATTACTATAGGCATCGTTGTCTTTAATTCTCCTAGTGACTATATAACTGAGGAAAAATATCAAAGTATGCAGATCATTCATTTATACATAGAAAAAATTGAGCACCAAAATATGCAAGTCATACTACTACTTGTCACACGACTCAAAAAACGCTTGATATTTTTCACTGGATCCTGGAAGTTCAGTCTGAGGGAGGCATGGAATGTGCTTCTCTATATGTCTGAGACAAGCATTTTTTTGTTGAATATGAGATTGAATAAGTTGAAATTCCTTATGGATTTCTTGGAATTATATTTTAGTCTGGGATGTTGTAGCAGAGGATGTCTCCAAGGCTTTGGCCACAATGTTCTTCATCAGAAAATAAAGATAAAAAATTTATTTGAATTGAGTGGTCTAGCCTCTGGAATGGCCAAGGTCCTGCACGAGATCCCTCCATTCTTCCATATCAAAATTTTTTCTCCCTGCCTGCTGATTTAAGTTAGATTCCCGCCTAGAAATTAATTGAAAAATTTGAGGCTGAGCATTGGCCTCGTAGGCCTGAGTAGCTTCCTGAATTAGGTCTGAGGTGGATCTATGACCCTGACCCTTGGTCAGGCATGGTTGGGTCTGACGTCCTCCACACCCCTATCCATTGACCTGATTTCGTCGACGACCTCCCCTTGTTGAGTTGTCTCTGAATAAGTAAGGACATATCATATTATATCGCTTCTAACCACAAAGGTGATAGAATAACTAGTAATCAAAAGTCGAGGCCGCTAGCGCCAGGGACCTCATTCTGACTTTAAGCCAACACTCAGGAAGAAGACCTGGCTTAGGGTCTTGATGAAGAAAATGTGGATTTAGGCCTGTAGAAATGCAACAATAGATTACAACATGAAAATAATAATATAAACTAGAAACTAAATTTTTCACCATAGTGTTGAACTTGGTTCAACACAACAAGCCATTAACATCAGGCCATAGCTCCTCGAGCTTTCTTGGAGCAAGAAAAATTATCCATTTGAGTGTTTTGTTTCTCAGAAATCCCCTTTTCATAGCAGGCAACAACTTCATAAAAAATGTTAAATATTGAGCAAAAGCCCCCATGCAGGAATTGCTGACCGGGTTCCACTTTTCAAACCCAAAATGCATGGACATCCTAGAAAGAAAAATTCCATAACATATAGAGATAATTCAACTATATTCAAACAACCCATGAAAGTAAATTATTCTCACCTCCCGTATTTCTCAAAAGGTTTCCTTTCTGACCCTAGACATCATTTTAGAGACACAATTCCAACGATTGATCAGAGAGCATATAAGCTTAGGGATAAGGGCATGCATGAAGCTAAAATAATTAACATACCTGCAATAGTTGCCTAATGAAAGAAGGGTGATGTCAGTCGCACCAGAGTGGCTAACTTGGTGAGTTACCTTCACAAGCCTCCTCGAAATTTTTGAGAGAACTGTTACAATACCACCAAACAAAGCTCCGTTTTCTGCATAAAATCTCAACAATGTGTTGTTTCGTCGGTTGATACTCCACCATTTAATTTCTATCACGCGCCTTGCACCTTGCACCTGAAGGAGTATGTGTGAGGGTCATCAGATGACCACCCATTGTCTTTTCTCATAATTCATATGGCCATGGGACGTATCCCATTAGTGCCTGTTCATCGAGTCTCGTCTCGACCGAGGAGCTATAATTTATTTAAATTAAAAAAAACTGTAACAATTAAATTAATAAAATTAATCTTTATAACTGAGAAAAACCTTATAAATACACGTTGCTACTTTAATTTTTATATAATAATTTTAAAAAATCACATAATTAACAACTATTTTTCCATGCAGGTAACCATTTTGAGTAATGAGGATCTAGGGGCTTCTAAGCTTTCAAAATAACTCGGGATCACAACTAGCCTAGGCTACTAAAAACCCTTAACATGGTTGGATTTTTAGTGGGTTTCACACATGTAACCTTTTCACCAAAGATTTCCTTAACATAACACATGTCTATTATATACCCATGCACATGTAGGTGACCATTTTAATTAATTAAATGTTCCACACTTTTTTAATATATTAAGTATATATTATACTACCCTATAATTATTCTTATGGAAATTATTCTACTATCAATTACTTTTTTCATAAAAAATTAGTATTAAGAAACAACACATCATATTACAATTGTTTTAATTTAATATCAACCAAAACAATTCAATTTTTCACAAAATTAATCATTACTCAAACACTGGCCCTCATCCTCTTATTTTTTTCAACTTTCTTCATAACCATTTGCGAATTCATGTTGGTGGTTTTTCTTATAACCATTTGTGAATTCATGTTGGTGTTTTTTATATATGAATTGAGATGTGTAAAGAATAGGTATTTTTCAAAATTAAACCGATAGAGGGAATCCCCAACTTATCACATATCAAATCATATGAGAAACCTATAACCACATTATGACAATGGGTCGTGCATTGATTCTCTTAATAGATGCGGGCAATGATGGAATCAAACGAGAAACCTCTAATCACTTTATGATAATGGGTCATGCACTGATGACAATGGGTCGTCCCTTTTGCACATATGTCACTCATATCTCTCGGAATCTCTTAGAGTGTGTTTCTAGGAGCTGCGAGGAGTGTGGGTCAGGTTCCGCGAGGAGTATGGGTCAAGGAGCTACGAAGAATGTGAGTGGGTACCTAGGAGCTGCGAGGAATGTTCCTTCTAGCTGCGAGGAGAGTGTGTCTGCGATAAGCTATGGTTTTAGGGGGTCTGTGAGCTGTGAGGAAACCTTGGTTACTTTTCTGCGAGGGAGTGTTCATGGGGGGTGTCTGTGAGGGAGTGTTCTGTGATGGGAGTTCTTCGAGGGGAGTTACTTGAGTATAGAGCAACGACGAGGGGAGTTTCTGCGAGGGAGTTGCGAGGGTTTGAGTTGGCTCAGTGAGGAAGCTGCGAGGGAGTGTTCTACAAGGGAGTGTTCTGAGGGGTTAGTACCCACAGTTTCGTTTTCAACTGAAGGGAAAGGTTGGAATCACATTTCCCTCAGTTTATATTATTTTATGGGTGTTTGATTTGGTCTTCATTTCAAAACATCAATCTAGAGCTCTATAAATCTGGGCCCATTAAATCTTTGTTAACAAGAAAATTTTAAAGGAAAAAATATTTTAGTATGGAGACAAGGGGATCTAGTGCTGAAAAAACACTGTTTTGGTGGAAAACAAGCATCTAGGAATCTTCATATCAAACAATTTAGAAACAGTAAACGGATTTCAAATGCAAATACCAGGTTTCATTTTAAGGGGGTTGTCAGAGGAGGGTTGGTGCACACCCGAGAACCACACTTTCCATATCTCAGGAGGAGATAGGGAGCCCTACCCTGACACTCTTACTAAGAATGTAAGTGGCACTTGGAGCCCTCTTTTTCCCAGGGTGCATTAAGCTAATGCATTCAACACATAGGAAAAGGTTGATCTTTGTGAATGAGAAGTAGTACAACGGGATTTTAAGGTGCAGGGTTCTTCATTTGGTCTTTAGGTGAAGTAGATATGGCCTCCTCTCCTGGTGGCCCTGGGCATCTTTAATATTCAAGCTGGAAAAATCACTTCCAAAAGTGCTCCTCTGCCTCTGAAACCTGCACCAAATTGCTCAGAATATCCAAAAATGCTAGAATAGACTCTTTTTTAGCCCAATTTGGTCGAAAGTTTCTGAAGTTATGGTCTCATCAATTTTGCATGGGAAAAATCCTCTAAAACTGGAGCAACTCTAGTGAACTTCGCCAAAACTGGAGTTCTTGTTGAAATTGGAAGACTCCGCCAACTTAAACTGCATTTAAGTTTTTGATAAGCACAATTTAATCATAGGTTATGGGTTAATTAAACATGGGTTAGAACTAATCCACCGCACTTTACTCTGCCCCGCCGACGACCATGGAAATAGGTCATGTGGATTGGGGGTTGGCCCTCGCTTACCCCCGCCATAACATTTGTGTTAAAAAAATTATAAACAAATCCCGTTACATTGTAAAAACAAACACGGAGCATAGTTGTTGAGTCTTGGCGTTGGTGGAGGGGAGGTCACGGGTTCGAACACCGACACCTCCATAAATATTTTGACCAACGTATTACATAACATTTTTGACCTTTGGGAGGGCACGTGGCGGTTTCCGGGCTTGCCACGTGTTGTACCCTGATTGGTCCGACCCAAACCAACCATAATTTGGCATGTAGCCCAGAAATTTGGGCCAACCACAAGATGACAAGTGTCATCACACCAGTGGCCAGAGAAAAACCCACTTTGACCAAAAAATTGACCCCTTTAAGCATGTTTGATTTTTTTTTTTAATTCGCATGTTTGCCAAAGCAGACAATAGGCTTTAACTTTCTCATATGGAGTTAGTTTTTGATGAAATGAAGTGCGCCGGATTCAAGGCGACGAGCACTTCATGGTCGTTTTGGGTTCGAGAAATTCTGAGCACTTTCATTTTTTTAGAAAATATTTTCGCCCAATTCAGTTTCTAATTACTCCTTCCCACTGAAATGCCTTTGGAACCACAAAATTTGGTTATCTGATGAGATTTTAATACTCTTCACCTTTATAGTTCTATTGACTTGATTCTACTTGGAAACATGATAACCATTTTGGTTCCTTGACATGCCTTCTCTTGCAAATGGCTTTACAATTCAACCAATGTGCTCCTTTCGCTGCTGACTCTTGCTGGCTGTTTGCTGACTAATGAAAAACATCTTGATGTAACAAAGATATCTCTCTGTGCTTGGAAATCTTGACTCATGGCCTTCCCACTGAGAATCCTGTTCCTCCTTTTCATAAACATACATTTGATGCAAGCTATTCCTTGGAAACCCTTTTCCAATTTAAGCCCATCTGAGTGAACTACATCAATGAATTCAAATATCAATAATCACTAGAAATGAAATGACCATTATTTTACCTCCATGGTATCAAATTCCACATCTGGAAGAATATCTTCACCATCTCTTTCGCTTCTTGGCGTCATGCATCATATGGTCTACAAAAGGGCTGTTATTTTTCTTGCAATATTCTGTCATCTTGTCCCTCTTTCCACTTCGTGATTCCATCATCCTCCAATATTGACATGTTTCTCATGCCATGATTTGATAATTAAGGCTAATCATAAGCCTCTCACTCAAGAGCTGAACTTCCAAAATCCTGTGACATCTTGTCACAAGAAAAACTATTAACTTGAAAAAGACATCATTCAAGAAACACAACTTGATGAACTCTTCATTTTGCTCCTTCAAAGAAAAAAATGTCACATCCTGTGAACATTGCCATGCATTTTTACATCTTGGTGTGCAAACCCATCGACCAAACACAAGTCGAAAAAACATGCGTCTTCAAACCATTGAATCTTAAGTCAAACAAAATTATGTACAACACTTGACGATTCTTTTTCCAAAACAACAAGAATCTCACATCTCATGAAACAATTTTGTCAACATCTCCCTTTCATCCTTGGAGACTAAATCAACTATTCCAAGTCGATGAGACATACATGTAACAATCAATCAACCAACGCAAGTCAATCACTCATGCATGTTCAAGCACAATGAAACTATAAAAAATTCCATTGTTCACACACACAAACTCTCATGCATGTATACAATTCTCAACTCTCTCGCAAGTACAATCACAAGTACAAGAATCCCATTGGTATGTACAAGTACTTAAAGAGCAGAAATGACAAAATTTTCTGCAATCAAGTGAGTCAACATACTCCACTTTCAAACACCTTCCTCATGTAAACATGCAACATGAATTTTAGAGAAAAATAAATGCATTCACATGAAAATTGCAACTACAATTTCCATCTTTTTTGCATATAAGTGAGTTAACATAACTCTACTTTTCCAACATTTTTCTTCATGCAATATGCAGCATACTTTCAAGAGAAAAGAAATGCATTCACATAACAAGGAAATGCATCAATAAGGAAAGAATTGTATCAATTATCAAAATAAATGAAAGGCCTTAATTGGTTAAGAACTCTAACCATCTCTTTCCAAACCACTTCAATGGCACTTCTTTGCCATATCTATTGTATCATCGTATTTATTTATAAATTATGGAATCCTCTTTTCCATTATTTATTAAAAATATCTCTCCACCTTCTTCAAATGTAAAATGGATGACTTTTTGGATTAAAATTCCAACACTTGTCTACAATATAGAGTCTATAGCAAGCTGGGTGGTGGGAACGTGAAAAATAATTTCATCTTCTTTTCCACATGGTTTTCATTTTCCATTGGATATTTGGCTTTCTATCTCCTTTTTTTTGAAATTTTCCTGTATATATTTATCTTCTTCCAACACCTCAAAAGAGTATGGTTACTCAAACCACAAAAGGAACATGTAAATCTTCTCCAAATATTATGTGATGATTTTCCATGTTTATCATAATTAGAAGCAACCTGATTAAAGGAAGATTTATACCTTGCACATTCACCTTTTTCGCCTTCTTGAGGAGGTGAATTTGATGAGGTATTGGTTGCATTTGGAATACCAATAATGGATTCAATGGCTTTAGAGATTTCAACATCCTCTTGTTTCCCATTTCCATTAGTTGCATGCTTATGAGCATCTTCTTGCAAAGTGGGTGTTGTTGTCGCTCCTAGAGACAATCTAGAGTTGTGATAGACCAGTGCCTAGGAAATCTTAGCATAGTAAGGAGCATATAATATAATGTAGGAAGTTGTCAGCTTCAGCTCACATGCTATCTCCTGTAAACAGGGAAATGAAATAGAATGGGACCAAAATATCAGAAACTGACACAGGAAAAGAGATACTGCAGAGGCAAGATGCAGAACTCTAATACAAAAGCAACAGAAAAATCAGAGACAATTTACTGCAAAGTGGGTCGATTCAGAAATACTTCACAGACATAAATTATCAGAAGGTGTATGTAGTGAAAGAAGTATTAAGAAGATACTAGTTAACATTGAGCTGATACCCAGATATACAATACCACCATGCACGGGCTTACCAATCTAAGAATCCATACATGATAATAGCATTTTGAAAGCACCCTCCCAAAGCAAATAATATAGCAGAAGTATGGTTTAGATGAGTAATGGAACAGAATATCATGCATGAGCCATATTTAAAGCGCTTGAATGATCCGAGCATAGGCATCAACTAGGATGAATCCATACCAGAAATCAGTGAGCCACTCGCATTCCAAAACATGATACAAGAAAGATGGATGAAATGAAATGTTCTATTAATCTAACACAATAAAGAGAGTTACAGACTATGAAATACCAAATACCAGAATCCTCTTTGACAGATAGAACTCCTCCTCACTGAGACCCTATGGGCTTTGAGCCTTCATACAAGAATTTTACAAAATGTATGCAAAAATCCTTTCACTGCATAATTTTCTGATAAAAATATGGAACCTCTACAATGCGTTTCTTCATGGTTTTTATTGGAGAAACCAAAACCTAGTAAAAGAGGTAGGTGATGAACATTTAATTTGCATAATTAAGACAAAATGGCGGAAACATTCGCGCCCATACTGCTGAATGACTATGCTGTGATGTTTGTACTCTGTGGCCTGCTAACTGAAATAAATGTTCTGGGTGAAAATATTTTCAGGAACACGGTATAGGGATAACCATATCAACATTATGTCCTTTCTTGAAAGAAAATCTTGCTAAAATAAAACCTGGAGGGCATTGTTTTTTGCGTCTCGTACCCTTTGCCTTCCCAATCTTGATTTAAGCTTTAAAATCTTCAACGCCGAACGCTGAATTCCTCCACCATCCACTGATCTTCCTCTGCTGTTTCATTAATGTTCTCATCTATGAAATCAACGCCTTGATTGACGCTGGGAAGCTTGCTAAAGTGTAACCCTTTTTCTTTAATGGATGTCATTTCACGGTAGCTACCCAGGAATTTCTTCATGAATTCTGCCTCTGAAAAATTGGTCCTTTGACGCGTTCTTGGATTTTGTAATGGATGTTGCAAATGATGATAGTTCCCTGTCACTGTGAACCTGAAAAAAACACACAGTTGTTAAGGACGCAAACGCATGGAGGAAGACAATGCGATGGAAGCGATTGTGTAACAGAGCGACGTGATGAAGCAGTGGAAACATGCAGGGTGGTGACGAAGAAAATGCAGTGGAAATAATGGTGGAAGGGCTGGCCAAAGTTTATAATGCGGAACATTAAAATAAACCTATGAATGTAATGTATAAATGACGGAGGAAGAAATGCGATAAACATGTGGGATGATGACGTGGAGGAAGACCGGGTCAATAGCGGGGATGTTGAAATATTGGCCGTCCGATCTCAGGAGGAGATCGACGGTTGAAAGAGCGTCGGGGACGATGGACAGTGGGCCGGGGTGTGATTTGCCTGCTTTAAATCCCGTGCAGCTTCGGAGCGCGACGATCGTCGGATGAAGGCCCTCAGATCGGACGCCTGTGATGAATATCGCTGCATGACTTTGACCGAACAATAATGCGCGATGGAGAGCGGTTTTTGGGCTGTACGCGGGGACACACGGCGGGGAATGAGTGGAATCGCTCAATTTTTAAGAATACCGCCTGCCGCTGAAAAGAGGTGCGATATAAACCACCTGTTTCAGAAGGTGTTGTTGGGCGCGGGGTCCACTAGGGCGGATGGGCGGCGAACCGTTGATTTATGATTTGATCAGACGGTGAATAGGTAGGCTACGGGCGCGGAAGAGATAAGCAAACACCATTCGATCTGCAAAGATCGACGGCTCAGGATGCGCCTGATATATATTGGATAAGCGCCCGTTAGCCTAGCACCTGGTCTAGCGTCCGGGTTACATAGAGGAAAAGACAGAGGGGCTAGGGCCGAAGGAGCTACGCTTTAAATATTTCAAATATGGATTTTCAGCCTTTTATGAGGTGTTTTGGAGGCGGGAAATGGTAACGATGGGCATGAGAATGATTTTCCAAGGCTAAAGGGGGGAATTTGAGAGCTCTGGGCCAGATTGCCTGTGAAATTTTATAGAAAATGAATTATGATCAACATCGGCTCCACCTGGGGATGGCACGTTCATCCCTGTACGTGTAGAGAACTCGCATACCCTCTGATTGTCCTGTATACAGACTCTGCTCTCCAACACCTCCATTTTTCACTTTATAATTCATCACAACACCAACATTATTCGAACAAAGATAAAGCAAAAACTAAAATACAGTATAGTACATTAGGTTGTCCCTGCCTGGATTAGAACTGGAAATAGGGTTTAAGAAATTGACCATTTACAGGGGCATCCAGCAAGTCACCCTGTAAATTCTCCAACCTGAAAGTATTATTGCCCCCTTGTTCCACAATTTTGAAAGGACCAAACCAGAGGGGGTCGAATTTACCATTTTTTCCCTTTTCAGCTCTTCGGATATCCCATCTGAGCACCAAATCACCAATCTGCAGTTTCCTGTCTTTTGCATGCTGATAAAAAATGTGTTTCATTTTCTCTTGATATTCTATTAACCTCTGATTCACCTGGCCCCGTGTTTCTTCTAATTCCACTAATTGATTGATTCTCCTGATCGTATCATCAGGTTCCTCTTGGATTTCTTGCATGAAGCGGGCCACTGGTAAAGCCAGCTGTACAGGAAAAATTGCTGCTCGTCCATATACCAATTCATAGGGAGATTTTCCAGTTGCTCTCTTGCTGGTGATTCTATTAGCCCATAGAGAAAATTTCAATTGGGAATCCTAGTTCTTCTGATTTTCATTGATAGTCTTCTTCAAGGCCCTCACCAGAGTTTTATTTGAAGACTCTTCCAAGCCATTTCCTTGTGGATAGTAAGCAATAGAGTGACTCAGTATGATATTGTATTGTTGGCAGAAATTCACAAATTTTGCAGACTTGAAGGCCTGTGCATTATCAGTCACTATCCTAGCAGGACAGCCAAACCTGGATATGATGTTTTCCTTCATGAAATTTATGATCACACTATCTGTAGCATTCCTTGCAGGTATGGCTTCCACCCATTTAGTGAAATAATCAGTCGCTGTTAAAATCCACTTATATTGTCCACTCGATGGAGGATATATCTCACCTATAAAATAAATACCCCATTGTTTGAATGGTTCATCCACATGCACTAGAATCAGGGGAAATGGTGCTGATTTATGTCTCTCAGCAAATTTCTGACATTTATCACATGCTCTTACCCTGGCAAAAACATCTCCAAAAAGCTTTGGCCAATAGAAGCCAGCTTTCAGAACTTTATGAGCTATGGCCCTGCAGCTGTAATGACCTCCACAGATCCCTTCATGAAATTCTGCAATAATGCTCTCTTCTTCATTTTCTGTGAGACACATGAGTAAGATGCCTGAGGGATCTCGCTAGTATAGCCGACCATTTTCGACTATGTACTTCTGCGATTTCAATCATAATGCTTTGTATTTAGCTTTATCACAACTTGGAGGGCAGCTGAGTGTAAGGAGATATTCCACTATCTCTTTATACCACTGACTGGTAAGGTACTTTATATGTGTTTCTGGAGTAGCTACTCCAATTCCATGTCGTTCTTCTTTCTCCTCATATTCTTCGCCTGCTATAATGGATAAATTTATGCCCAGAGCCTGATAGTTTGATTCAGATAACATTTTGGCAAGCCCCTGTCCTTTGATCAGCTTAGTAGGGCGGATGTCTAAGTCATACTCATATACTTTGGAAATCCAACTCCCCCTTTTTCCTTCACTATCCCCCTGAATAAGAATATATTTTACAGCAGCTGCAGGTACAAATGCAGTGATGTGGGACTGTAAAATATATACACATAATTCTTTGAGGGATTTCACTAGGGTGTATGCTTACTTTTCCAATATGTTGTATTTTAACTCTGCATCACGAAGCACCTGACTGAAAAAGGCAATAGGCTGCTCATACCCTTCATTTTTCTGCAATAAAACTCCTGCTATTGTATGAGGTGATGCAAAATAAAAAATCATGAAAGGTTTATCATAATCTGGTCCAGCCAGCACAGGGGCTTCTGCAAAAGCATTCTTTATCATGGTAAATTCCTCCCGTGATTCTTGTGACCACTTTACCTCATTATTCTTCTTCAGCGTATTTGTTATATGCCTAACTATCTCAGCATAGTTAGGGATAAACCTTCTCAAGAAATTAATGCTCCCTAGGAATACTTGTACTTCTTTCTTAGTCCTGGGAAAAGAAATACCGTTTATAACCTCTACCCTCTTAGGATCTATCTTCACCCCATCTTTAGTCATGATATGGCCCAAAAGCTTTCCCTCTTCAAATGCAAATAAAGACTTATGAGGATTCAGAGAGAGACCATACCTTCTGCATTTCTAAAAAGTTCTCCGCAGATGTTCAATGTGCTCAGCATCATTTTTGGAAAATACAGTGATATCATTGAGGTAGACCACCAGGAATTTATTTTTCTCCCCAACAAAAGCAATGTCCATTTCCCTTTGAAAAGTGGCCCCTGCATTAATTAGCCCAAAAGGCATCCTGGCATACATAAATGTACCCCATGGTGTGGTGAAAGCAGTCTTCTTTTGATCCTCTGGAAGTACAGCCACCTGGTTATAACTAGAGAATCCATCCATCATTGACATCCTAGAAGCTCCGACTACTTTCTGCAAGATGTGGTCCATTTTAGGCAGCGGATAATTATCCTTTAAGGATGATCTGTTTAAATTTCTAAAATCCACACACATTTTTATTTCTCCATTCTTCTTTTGTACAGGGACAAGGTTTGCCACCCATTCAGAGTACCTCAAAGGTACAATTATTTTGGTTTTCAGCAGCTTCTTAATTTCTTTCTCAATAGAAGGCAGCAGCAGGGGATTTATTTGTCTGAGCTTCTGCTTATGGGGCTTTGCATCTGCCTTCAATGGAATTTTGTGCTGCATAATACTGATATCAAAAGTTTTCAAATCCTTATAGGACCATGCAAGCACATGATCCTACTTATGGCAGTGAGACGTGAAAAATAATTTCATCTTCTTTTCCACATGGTTTTCATTTTCCATTGGATCTTTGGCTTTCTATCACCTTTTTTTGAAATTTTCCTGTATATATTTATCTTCTTCCAACACCTCAAAAGAGTATGGTTACTCAAACCACAAAAGGAACATGTAAATTTTCTCCAAATCTTATGTGATGATTTTCCATGTTTATCATAATTAGAAGCAACTTGATTAAAGGAAGATTTATACCTTGCACATTCACCTTTTTCGCCTTCTTGAGGAGGTGAATTTGATGAGGTATTGGTTGCATTCGGAATACCAATAATGGATTCAATGGCTTTAGAGATCTCAACATCCTCTTGTTTCCCATTTCCATTAGTTGCATGCTTATGAGCATCTTCTTGCAAAGTGGGTGTTGTTGTCGCTCCTAGAGATAGTCTAGAGTTGTGATAGACCAGTGCCTAGGACATCTTAGCATAGTAAGGAGCATATAATATAATGTAGGAAGTTGTCAGCTTCAACTCACATGCTATCTCCTGTAAACAGGGAAATGAAATAGAATGGGACCAAAATCTCAGAAACTGACACAGGAAAAGAGATACTGCAGAGGCAAAATGCAGAACTCTAATACAAAAGCAACAGACAATTCAGAGACAATTTACTGCAAAGCGGGCCGATTCAGAAATACTTCACAGACATAAATTATCAGAAGGTGTATGTAGTGAAAGAAGTATTAAGAAGATACTAGTTAACATTGAGCTGATACCCAGATATACAATACCACCATGCATGGGCTTACCAATTTAAGAATCCATACATGATAATAGCATTGTAAAAGCACCCTCCCAAAGCAACTAATATAGCAGAAGAATGGTTTAGATGAGTAATGGAATAGAATATCATGCATGAGCCATATTTAAAGCGCTTGACTGATCCGAGCATAGGCATCAACTAGGATGAATCCATACCAGAAATCAGTGAGCCACTCGCATTCCAAAACATGATACAAGAAAGATGGATGAAATGAAATGTTCTATTAATCTAACACAATAAAGAGAGTTACAGACTGTGAAATACCAAAGACTAGAATCCTCTTTGATAGATAGAACTCCTCCTCACTGAGACCCTATGGGCTCTGAGCCTTCATACAAGAATTTTACAAAATGTATGCAAAAATCCTTTCACTGCATAATTTTATGATAAAAATCTGGAACCTCTACAATTCGTTTCTTCATGGTTTTTATAGGAGAAACCAAAACCTAGTAAAAGAGGTAGGTGATGAACATTTAATTTTCATAATTAAGAAAAAATGGCGGAAACATTCGCGCCCATACTACTGAATGACTATGTTGTGCTGTTTGTACTCTGTGGCCTGTTAACTGAAATAAATGTTCTGGGTGAAAATATTTTCAGGAACACGGTATAGGGATAACCATATCAACATTCTGTCCTTTCCTGAAAGAAAATCTTGCTAAAATAAAACCTAGAGGGCATTGTTTTTTGTGTCTCGTACCCTTTGCCTTCCTAATCCTGATTTAAGCTTTAAAATCTTCAACGCTGAACGCTGAATTCCTCCACCATCCACTGATCTTCCTCTGTTGTTTCATTAATGTTCTCATCTGTGAAATCGACTCCTTGAATGACGCTGGGAAGCTTGCCAAAGTGTAACCTTGTTTCTTTAATGGATGTCATGTCACGGTAGCTACCCAAGACTTTCTTCATGAATTCTGCCTTTGAAAAATTGGTCCTTTGACACGTTCTCGGCTTTTGTAATGGATGTTGCAAATGATGATAGTTCCCTGTCACTGTGAACCTGAAAAACACACAAAGTTGTTAAGGACGCAAACGCATGGAGGACGACAATGCGATGGAAGCGAATGTGTAACAGAGCGACGTGATGAAGTGGTGGAAACGTGCAGGGTGGTGACGAAGAAAATGTAGTGGAAATAATGGCGGAAGGGCTGGCCAGAGTTTATAATGCGGAACATTAAAATAAACCTATGAATGTAATGTATAAATGATGGAGGAAGAAATGTGATAAACATGTGGGATGATGACGTGGAGGAAGACTGGGTCAACAACGGGGATGATGAAATCTTGGCCGTCCGATCTTAGGAGGAGATTAACGGTTGAAAGAGTGTCGGGGACGATGGACAGTGGGCCCGGGGTGTGATTTTCCTGCATTAAATCCTGTGCAGCTTCGAAGCGCGACGATCGTCGGATGAAGGCCCTCAGATCGGACGGCTGTGATGAATATCGCTGCATGACTTTGACTGAACAGTAATGCGCGATGGAGAGCAGTTTTTGGGCCGTACACAGGGACATGCAGCGAGGAATGAGTGGAATCGCTCAGTTTTTAAGAATACCTCCTGCCACTGAAAAGCGGTGCGAGATAAACCACCTGTTTCAGAAGGTGTTGTTGGGCGCGGGATCCACCAGGGCGGATGGGCGGCGAACCGTTGATTTATGATTTGATCGGATGGTGAATAGGTAGGCTACGGGCGTGGCAGAGATGAGAAAACACCGTTCGATCTGCACAGATCGATGGCTCAGGATGCGCCCGATATATATTGGATAAGCGCCCGTCGGACTAGCGCCTGGTCTAGTGTCCGGGTTACATGGAGGAAAAGACAGAGGGGCTAGGGCCGAAGGAGCTATGCTTTAAATATTTAAAATATGGATTTTCAGCCTTTTATGAGGTGTTTTGGAGGTGGGAAATGGTTACGATGGGCGTGAGAATGATTTTCCAATGCTGAAGGGGTGAATTTGAGAGCTCTGGGCCAGATTTCCTGTGAAATTTTATAGGAAATGAATTATGATCAACATCAGCTCCACTTGGGGATGGCACGTTCATCCCTGTACGTGTCGAGAACTCGCAGACCCTCTGATCGTCCTGTATACAGACTCTGCTCTCCAACACCTCCATTTTTCACTTTATAATTCATCACAACACCAACATTATTCGAACAAAGATAAAGCAAAAACTAAAATACAGTATAGTACATTAGGCTGTCCCTGCCTGGATTAGAATTGGAAATAGGGTTTAAGAAATTGACCCTTTACAGGGGCATCCAGCAAATCACCCTGTAAATTCTCCAACCTGAAAGTATTATTGCCCCCTTGTTCCACAATTTTGAAAGGACCAAACCAGAGGGGGTCGAATTTACCATTTTTTCCCTTTTCAGCTCTCCGGATATCCCATCTGAGCACCAAATCACCAATCTGCAGTTTCCTGTCTTTTGCTTGCTGATCAAAAATGTGTTTCATTTTCTCTTGATATTCTATTAACCTCTGATTCACCTGGTCCCGTGTTTCTTCTAATTCCACTAATTGATTAATTCTACTGATCGTATCATCAGGTTCCTCTTGGCTTTCTTGCATGAAGCTTGCCACTAGTAAAGCTAGCTGTACAGGAAAAATTTCTGCTCGTCCATATACCAATTCATAGGGAGATTTTCCAGTTGCTCTCTTGCTGGTGATTCTATTAGCCCATAGAGAAAATTTAAATTGGGAATCCCAGTTCTTCTGATTTTCATTGATAGTCTTCTTCAAGGCCCTCACCAGAGTTTTATTTGAAGACTCTGCCAAGCCATTTCCTTGTGGATAGTAAGCAGTAGAGTGACTCAGTATGATATTGTATTGCTGGCAGAAATTCACAAATTTTGCAGACTTGAAGGCCTGTGCATTATCAGTCACTATCCTAGCAGGACAACCAAACCTGGATATGATGTTTTCCTTCATGAAATTTATGATCACACTATCTGTAGCATTCCTTGCAGGTATGGCTTCCACCCATTTAGTGAAATAATCAGTGGCCATTAAAATCCACTTATATTTTCCACTCGATGGAGGATATATCTCACCTATAAAATAAATACCCCATTGTTTGAATGGTTCATCCACATGCACTAGAATTAGGGGAAATAGTGCTGATTTCTGTCTCTCAGCAAATTTCTGACATTTATCACATGCTCTTACCCTAGAAAAAACATCTCCAAAAAGCTTTGGCCAATAGAAGCCAGCTTTCAGAACTTTATGAGCTATGGCCCTCCAGCTGTAATGACCTCCAAAGATCCCTTCATGAAATTCTGCAATAATGCTCTCTACTTCATTTTATGTGAGACACAGGAGTAAGATGCCTGAGGGATATCGCCAGTATAGTCGGCCATTTGCGACTATGTACTTCTGCGATTTCAATCATAATGCTCTGTATTTAGCTTTATCACAACTTGGAGGGAAGCTGAGTGTAAGGAGATATTCCACTATCTCTTTATACCACTGATTGGTAAGGTACTTTATATGTGTTTCTGGAGTAGCTACTCCAATTCCATGTCGTTCTTCTTTCTCCTCAGATTCTTCGCCTGCTATAATGGATAAATTTATGCCCAGAGCTTGATAGTTTGATTCAGATAACATTTTGGCAAGCCCCTGTCCTTTGATCAGCTTAGTAGGGTGGATGTCTAAGTCATACTCCTATACTTTGGCAATCCAACTCCCCCTTTTTCCTTCACTATCCCCCTGAATAAGAATATCTTTTACAGCAGCTGCAGGTACAAATGCAGTGATGTGGGACTGTAAAATATATACACGGAATGCTTTGAGGGATTTCACTAGGGCGTATATTTGCTTTTCCAATATGTTGTATTTTAACTTTGCATCACGAAGCACCTGACTGAAAAAGGGAATAGGCTACTCATACCCTTCATTTTTCTGCAATAAAACTCCTGCTATTGTATGAGGTGATGCAAAAGAAAAAATCATGAAAGGTTTATCATAATCTGGTCCAGCCAGCACAGGGGCTTCTGCAAAAGCATTCTTTATCCTGGTAAACACCTCCCGTGATTCTTGTGACCACTTTACTTCATTATCCTTCTTTAGCATATCTGTTATATGCCTAACTATCTTAGCATAGTTAGGGATAAACCTTCTCAAGAAATTAATTCGCCCTAGGAACACTTGTACTTCTTTTTTATTCCTGGGAAAAGAAATACCGTTTATAACCTCTACCCTCTTAGGATCTATCTTCACCCCATCTTTAGTCATGATATGGCCCAAAAGCTTTCCCTCTTCAAATGAAAATAAAGACTTCTGAGGATTCAGAGAGAGACCATACCTTCTGCATTTCTCAAAAGTTCTCCGCAAATGTTCAATGTGCTCAGCATCATTTTTGGAAAATACAGTGATATCATTGAGGTAGACCACCAGGAATTTATCTTGCTCCCCAACAAAAGCAATGTCCATTTCCCTTTGAAAAGTGGCCCCTGCATTAATCAGCCCAAAAGGCATCCTGGCATACATAAATGTACCCCATGGTGTGGTGAAAGCAATCTTCTTTTGATCCTCTGGAAGTACAGCCACCTGGTTATAACCAGAGAATCCATCCATCATTGACATCCTAGAAGCTCCAACTACTTTCTGCAATATGTGGTCCATTTTAGGCAGCGGATAATTATCCTTTAAGGATGATCTGTTTAAATTTCTAAAATCCACACACATCCTTATTTCTCCATTCTTCTTTTGTACAGGGACAAGGTTTGCCACCCATTCAGAGTACCTCAAAGGTACAATTATTTTGGCTTTCAGCAACTTCTTAATTTCTTTCTCAATAGAAGGCAGCAGCAGGGGATTTATTTGTCTGAGCTTCTGTTTATGGGGCTTTGCATCTGCCTTCAATGGAATTTTGTGCTGCATAATACTGATATCAAAAGTTTTCAAATCCTTATAGGACCATGCAAACACATATTTGTAAGACTGAAATAATTTATGATATAGCTCTTTATATTCTCTAGGGATCTTCTTGGACAGTTTTACAATTTTGGGGTCAGCCTCAGTATCCAAATTCAGGTCTTCTACCTGATTCTCTTCTACCACTTTTCTCGGTTGCAATGAGACATCATTCTTGTCAAATAATCTTTCTAGAGGCACCAGTCCTCTAGGTATTATGTTTCCCTTTAACTGCAACACTTTGTTACCTGCCACTTTTTCCTCCCAATTTCTTTTTGAAATATCTTCAGATTCTACCTCTTCTTTATCATCAATCTCCATATTGGAGAATTCTCCCATTGTTTCCAGGAATCTCTTCATCTATTCTTCATCTTCAAATACCTGCCAGTGCTTGATGTTATCTGGGATTGAAGGCCAATAACGCACCTCTACTTCATATCTTAAAAGAGGGTTCTAAGGTGGTCGAAATGTGCTAGCAGCCACAGCAAGGGAATCAACCATCCTATTCTGTTCTCGGGGCATGAACTGGATATTGAATTCCAAGAATAAATTCTCTACCATATCCCAAACTTCATTCCTATAAGCCCTTAGCCTAGGATGTTTGGTCTGACACTGATTCTTGACTTGCCTGATCACCAGTTTTGAATCTCCCAGAACTTTTAAGTTTCGTATGTTCATATTACTGGCTGTCTGCAATCCTAGCAGAAGTGCTTCATTTTCAGCCACATTATTTGTGGCTTCATATTCTAATTTGAAAGACAGTGGGATGCATTTGCCTGCATGAGAAATCAATAGCACTCCAGCTCCATTTCCTTCTTTTGAATTTGCTCCATCAAAATGTAGTTTCCATATTCCTGCTTCCATGTTCTCTAAGGGCTGCTCACTCTTGATCTGGTAGAAGGATGGTTCATGAGCATAATCTTGATCTTCTTCCATCATCAAGCATGAAAAATCTCCTTCATTACTGTAGACTGGTGAATTTACAGAATTGTCAGCCTTAGTCACCATCTTGACAAATCTAGTCTCCTTGTATAACATCCTCTCTTGGCCACTGAAAACTGGGATAGTGGCATATGTTAAATACAACTTGATTTACTTGCCAATCTTCGTTCCCCAGGACCTTGACAGCAACATACCAAAGCGAGTTGGGATGTCAGCCACCACAATATCCATGACCACACTTTTTGCTAGGATTTGGGCCAAATTAACCACCAAATCCTTGATCATCCCCAAGCATTTAACTCTTTTGGAATCAAATGAATAGAGGTATTTATATGGACACGTGATTTGTAAACCTAGTTGTTCCATGACTGACAGAGGCATAAGATTATGGGAAGCTCCAGAATCTAGCATACAGTTATGTAATAGCAAGTCATGGATTACTAGAGACACATAGAAGGGAGGAGTAGAGGGATCTATCTCCTCGACATGTGGGCCAAAAACTACCATGGGTCTCTCTTCTTGAAGGTTGAGACTATCTAGGATGATTGGTGCTTCTGGAGGGAGCATGAAAGAGGTGACTTGAGATTGATATGCTGGCTGTTTCAACAGTTTAGTCAAGGGGACTGGGATTTTTACCTTTTCAAGTTCTTTTTGCAAACTGAAAGCAGGAGGGGATTTTTCTATCACAACTTCTTTGGGCTCTTTATTTTCGACTGGGGGTTTGACTACTTTTGACACTGGTTTGTCATTAGGGGGAGTAACCACTTTTGAAGAAGAAGGAATTTGATCATTAGATTGCAAAGGTTTGTTTAGAGGTTGATTACCTTTGTTTGTAGCTTTCTGCATTGTTGATTCCTCTTGAGAAGGTGCTTCCTTCTGGGGCAGCTCTTCTTCTTACTCTTGGGTACAAGTCCTCTTCCTAGAAGATCTGAGATCGTATCTTCTATTGAAATGTGCTTGCATGAAATCATCAAATTGTTTACAATAATGATCAAATTCTGCTTCTTCAGCGTCTCTGATCTTTTCTTCTTTTTGCAATGAACACCCAGCTTCGTTATTCCCTTGCAAGGGGCATTCCTCTCCATCACTATTTGAGAAGGCAAGATTTGCATCCTCCATTCCATAGGCAGCATCTTCAGTGGAGTCATCTACTGGACCTTCCAGGTACAATGGGTGTGGTACTTGATCCTGTTGCTCCTTTGCTTCCCTTGGCAATATTTGCAAGGGTGGTTTTCTATATTGAGGATTGTAACCTCTGTTTGGAGCATTCTGAAAATTCCTGAAGGCTGAATTCTTGTCTTGCAGTTCAAGCTTGACCATTTTCTTAATCAATTTGCTCATTTCTTCCATTTTTTCGTTGGCTGAGTCTCTGTCTTGGTTAGAAGTAGATGCCTCCTCTTTGCCCCTTCTTCTGCTATCTTGTTCGGGCCTTCCTTTTGATTTTCCAGTGGAGGCATAGTTTGCCTCCAACTCTAGTGCATCTGCTTGAGCATCATCTAGAGTAGCAGGCTTTCTTTCTCTGAGAGAGAAACCAAAATCAAAATAAAAGGCTGCTACAAAAACAACTTTAGCAGCAGTTTGATGGGGTTTCATATCAGCAGGGAGATTCAGATATAATTTATTAAATGTCTTGATAAATTCTGACACTCCTTCATTGTGTCTTTTCTTTAGTGTATTGAACTCAATGAGAGAATTTCCACGATCTTTCTTCTCTTCCCATTTCCTGAGGAAAGTGTCTTCCATGTTATCCCAAGTGGTAATAGAATGACCAGCCAATGTCTTAAACCATTTTCGAGCTTCACCATCTAGAGATTGCACAAACAGTCTTAAGACCACATCTAAATGTTCGACATTAAAGTTCTCTGCAAAGGAGCAGAAAGTCTCAAGATGTTTTTGAGCATCGATTTCATTTTCTCCATTGAATCTGGGCAAGACCTTCAGATAATCTTGGGGCATATCATTCAGCACTTGGGGTAATGCCAGGGGAGCATATTTATTCATCAAGAAAGCCAGAACATTGGCCATTGGAGGAGGTGGAGATAGTGCGATAGTTTGATGAGTAAGAAGAGGAGGAGGAGGAGGAAGTGGAGTATGAATAATAATAGGAATATACTCAACTGCAGCTTGAGGGGTTAAGGGGAACAAAGGTCTATTAACAGCAGATACTTCGGTTACTTCCTTGACCTCTTCAACCTCAAGAGTAGGATGAAGACTGTTTTTATTTCTGATACCCTCTCGGGGTGGACTATCTGAATAATGATAAACAGTATCTCCCACAGTGGAGTCGGGAATTTGCGACTGAGAATCTTGAGAGGAGGAGAATGGAAAGTCTTTTGTGGACACTTCAAGAATTTCGAAACGGGCTGATTTCCTTTCCCTCCAATTTCTTCTATGTATAATCTGGTCAGGGTCAGACACTGAAGTTGTCTTTTGCTTAGACGTATCTAACCTTAGGTGTGGCTTACGAGGAGCCAGGACTGCCAATAGATTTATCAAATAACAAACATGGAGTCGCCAAGGTGAGGGATCTACAACTCTCAACTCTCCATGCTCACCTACTTGAAGAGCGAATTGGATTTTGTCGAGGCACAGGGATTCTGATTTTCTTGACTTCGTTCCCCGGCAACGGCGCCAGAAAGATGTTGTCGCTCCTAGAGATAGCCTAGAGTTGTGATAGACCAGTGCCTAGGACATCTTAGCATAGCAAGGAGCATATAATATAATGTATGAAGTTGTCAGCTTCAGCTCACATGCTATCTCCTGTAAACAGGGAAATAAAATAGAATGGGACCAGACTCTCAGAAACTGACACAGGAAAAGAGATACTGCAGATACAATATGCAGAATTCTAATACAAAAGGAACAGACAATTCAGAGACAGTTTACTGCAAAGCGGGCCGATTCAGAAATACTTCACAGAAATAAATTATCAGAAGGTGTATGTAGTGAAAGAAATATTGAGAAGATATTAGTTAACATTGAGCTGATACCCAGATATACAATACCACCATGCATGGGCTTACCAATCTAAGAATCCATACATGATAATAGCATTTTAAAAGCACCCTCCCAAAGCAACTAATATAGCAGAAGTATGGTTTAGATGAGTAATGGAACAGAATATCATGCATGATCCATATTTAAAGCACTTGAATAATCCGAGCATAGGCATCAACTAGGATGAATCCATACCAGAAATCAGTGAGCCACTCACATTCCAAAACATGATACAAGAAAGATGGATGAAATGAAATGTTCTATTAATCTAACACAATAAAGAGAGTTACAGACTGTGAAATACCAAAGACTAGAATCCTCTTTGATAGATAGAACTCCTCCTCACTGAGACCCTATGGGCTCTGAGCCTTCATACAAGAATTTTACAAAATGTATGAAAAAAACCTTTCACTGCATAATTTTCTGATAAAAATCTGGAACCTCTACAATGCATTTCTTCATGGTTTTTATAGGAGAAACCAAAACCTAGTAAAAGAGGTAGGTGATGAACATTTAATTTGCATAATTAAGAAAAAATGGCGGAAACATTTGCGCTCATACTGCTGAATGACTATGCTGTGCTGTTTGTACTCTGTGGCCTGCTAACTGAAATAAATGTTTTGGGTGAAAATATTTTCAGGAACACGGTATAGGGATAACCATATCAACATTCTGTCCTTTCCTGAAAGAAAATCTTGCTAAAATAAAACCTGGAGGGCATTGTTTTTTGTGTCTCGTACCCTTTGCCTTCCTAATCCTGATTTAAGCTTTAAAATATTCAACGCCGAACGCTGAATTCCTCCACCATCCATTGATATTCCTCTGCTGTTTCATTAATGTTCTCATCTGTGAAATCGGTGCCTTGAATGACGCTGGGAAGCTTGCCAAAGTGTAACCCTGTTTCTTTAATGGATGTCATGTCACGGTAGCTACCCAGGACTTTCTTCATGAATTCTGCCTCTGAAAAATTGGTGCTTTGACATGTTTTCGGCTTTTGTAATCGATGCTGAAAATGATGATAGTTCCCTGTCACTGTGAACCTGCAAAACACACAAATTTGTGAAGGACGCAAACGCATGGAGGATGGCAATGCGATGGAAGCGACTGTGTAACAGAGCGACGTGATGAAGCGGCAGAAACATGCAGGGTGGTGACGAAGAAAATGCAGTGGAAATAATGGCGGAAGGGCTGGCCAGAGTTTATAATGCGGAACATTAAAATAAACCTATGAATGTAATGTATAAATGACGGAGGAAGAAATGCGATAAACACGTGGGATGATGACGTGGAGGAAGACCGGGTCAACAGTGTGGATGATGAAATCTTGGCTGTCCGATCTCAGGAGGAGATCGACGGTTGAAAGAGCGTCGGGGACGATGGACAGTTGGCCCGGGGTGTGATTTTCCTGCATTAAATCCCATGCAGATTCAGAGCGCGACGATCGTCGGATGAAGGCCCTCAGATCGGACGACTGTGATGAATATCGCTACATGACTTTGACCGAACAATAATGCGCGATGGAGAGCGGTTTTTGGGCCGTACGCGAGGACACGTGACTTGGAATGAGTGGAATCGCTTAGTTTTGAAGAATATCGCCTGCCGCTGAAAAGCGATGCGATATAAACCACCTGTTTCAGAAGGTGTTGTTGGGCGCGGGGTCCACCAGGGCGGATGGGCGGCGAACCATTGATTTATGATTTGATCGGACAGTGAATAGGTAGGCTATGGGCACGACAGAGATGAGCAAATGCCATTCGATCTGCACAGATCGATGGCTTAGGATGCGCCCGATATATATTGGATAAGTGCCCGTCGGACTAGCGCCTGGTCTAGCGTCCAGGTTACATGGAGGAAAAGACAGAGGGGCTAGGGCCGAAGGAGCTACGCTTTAAATATTTCAAATATGGATTTTCAGCCTTTTATGAGGTGTTTTGGAAGTGGGAAATGGTAACGATGGGCGTGAGAATGATTTTCCAAGGCTGAAAGGGGGAATTTGAGAGCTTTGGGCTAGATTGCCTGTGAAATTTTATAGGAAATGAATTATGATCAACACCCTCCATATGATTGGAATAGATAACCAACCGGGGGAGAACTGACTCATGAAACAAGGTTATGGCTTCTCCTAAGTCAAAAACTAAAACCATCCCAAATGGAGAAAAGACTTAGCTTTTTTTGTGCTTTGTTAAAGGGTGATACAACTGACACTGTAGCTGCCATCAAGTATGGAAGTAATATCCTGTTCCCACTCTTTTTCAAAATATTTTTTTTTTTTGTCTTTTTCATATTCAAAGCCTAAAAAAGAATAAAATAATGCTATAGTATAATGGATATAACGAGTGCCATGAAAAAAATGCATTAGTTCCTGGGATAGGAACAATCCTATGCGCAACGCAAGGTGGCGAAAACTGGTAAGTGACACTCAAAGGAATGTTCCATCCATGGGTAAAGGTGTCAAGTCACAAAAGCTAAGTGATTCCATGGTTAACATGTACGAAATACATGGTCAAAAGATGGCTTAAAAATGAGTCCAAATGAAGCTGGCTAAAGGCCAAGATAAACAAGTAGTCAATATGCAATGCAACAATACAACTCGACAACATAAGGGAGCCTCTAGGGTAAATGGCTAGAATAATCATAGTGAAGAAGAATAAGAATGAAGATTCAATGCATAAGTCACGGTGGGACTAAAGAGGACTCCCGAATCTACATAAATTACAACATGGGAAACAAATGCTAGCGAGGAACTAACTAGGAAGCCCATGTAAAGGATGGCTCTACCACCAAATCATGATTAAAAAATAAGCGAGTGAAATATATTAAGTACTCATGACATGATGGGATTGACCCTATGGAAAGTGATCATAATAGAGGCTAGTATGAAATGATGCAACATAAAGTGAATTCTCGAACCTATATGCCAGTTCGAAATCAAATACCTGCCATGATAGGTTAGCGGTCATGGATCCGAAGAAAAACTAGGAAAATATCGAATTCAGCAAAATTTACCTGAAAAATACCTTTCCCAACGCTTACAAGCCAAATGGTTATACAGCTTTAGTCAAATTAAAAAAATAAGCACAAACGAAATTTGTGAAAAAATTTCAAATTTTGGGCATAAATACACAATTTGAATCACATTTTGATAATTTTCACATTGCAGAAGTGGAGAAAGAGCTTTGGGTCAAAAATTCCTCTTCTCAAATATGGAGCAATTGGCCATCAAATCACACCAAATCAGTCAAGTAAGCTTTAAACTCATCTTATTCGTCAATTTCATTCTTGTTTGAAGCAAAATTTTGGAATTTTGACCGTAGAAAAGATATTTTTATTGAAACCCTCTGTGCATATGCGGGTTCATCTGGATGACCCTGTGTATGATGTGTGATTGTGTACAAGCGAGGTCACGTATGCGCAAAGTGAAAATTTAAAACTTATATCTAATCAGCCATTTAATGCTTTTGCCTAGGATGTCCATCATCTGGAGAGAGTGCGAGCATAGTGCAATTGACAATGAGGTGATGGAGGGTCAAGCTTCCTTAGATATTCTTTAGAATTGTGGGTTGCTCAAATTTTTTAAAATGCCCAATATGAAAAGAAATGTTCATCTGCTTTAAATGCTGGTTGATCATTGGGAACGGCAAGAATATTGTTTCATAATTTATCAGATGCCACTACTCATAGAAGTGGAAGATATATACTTCATTAATGGACTCTCTCAAAGGGTAGACCCAGTAGAATTGCATGGAAAGCCAGTTGGAGGGCTTACTATAGAGGATTATGTCCAAGTCTATTGCGTAGACAATGCACAGAAGGTAGGAACTCAATTTCCTATCAGAGATCTGAAGTATTTATACATCAAGATCCTTCTCTTTACCATTGGCAGAGTAGTAGGATCAGCTTCTCTGGATCGGGCTTCAAGGAAACAAATGAGCATAGCAGTAGAATGCCTGATTCATCTCTTTTATTGGTGCATAACCTTGCTGAGCAATATGAAAAATAAATTGACTTCAATTCTGAAATAAAAGACTAAACAATTTGGGTATGGTACAATCTTGATAACATTATTCTTTGAGAGGGTCCCAGGGCTTCGGCCCAAGGTCATCTCAGATATTAGTGGCCCGAGAGATCTAAGAATAGCCCAATGGGTAGATCTTATGAAGAGATTGGGGGAAGTGAAGTTCCCCAAACCACTTGGGATGATGAGTTTTTCCAATGGTGGGAAGAACAAGTCATCGCAGTGGAAGATTATCCCTATGCTGGGATGGACTTTCGTGCAGATCCAGATCTAGTCCTACCACTCGATGCAACATGGGGTGCAATTGGTGAGATTGAATTTTGTGATTTTTGATTATATGATTTTTTCTGATTTTTTCAAAGTATAAAAATGGAAAAATATTTTTGATTGGACTAAATGACTTAAAAAATTATGATGATGATGATGCAGACATGGGATCAGTCAGGCCGGTGGGGTACCCAAGGCACAAGCGCCGCAGAGGTGAGGCAGATGCAAAAGACCCTGGCAGGACACTCCATGCAGTAGAGAGAAACTTGGAGAGTTTGTCTCGCCAAGTGCCTATGGCCGCTATAGAGGACCTACTAGAGGCTGTCCCGAGACGGGTGGTAAGAGTACCATGAGACTGGGTGCGGTTATTTCGCCATGTAGCGACTGCCATTGTGTTCTATAGGAACAAAAATGTTGGGCAGGGACCTCAGGAGTAGATTATAGATATGATCAGATGACTGTAATATTTTCTGATGATAGACATTATCTGGCATAAGCCCCAATTTGGTAGGATATGATGGTCCAGATTTTGTATATTTTCAAACACTTTGACCAATATATATATATATATATATATATATGTACAACAATTTATATAATGTGATGACTCAAATGTATGATAATGAATGATGTATTTGATATATTTTTTAATGTATTGAATGATTAATATGCCAATCAATTGCTTGATTAGATAATAATTCTACCGTCCAATTTTCAAATCGAGGAATATGAATGAATGTAATAAATTGGAATGACTGTTGTAACAAATGTACCCTAAAAAAAAATCAATGTAAAAATGGGTCTCGGACACGATATGTGTTGTTCAACTGGGAAACCACCAGCTATGAATCAAAGAAAACTACTAATGAATCAACACTCAAAGATATTGTCTCTAAGAGTAGGTTGACCACTACAGTGTATTTTTCTACATTGTTCGAACTAGGACCAATGTAGACACGTCTTGAAACTAACAATTGACTGGATGGATAATGGAGTGCCCAAGCCACGGAAGCCAAGTTCTGAGTATGTCTACTAGCACCATCTGCGAAACCAAAGTGACTCATGTCATCCAATATTACCTTCCAAAGCAGATCAAATTCATCAAAATCACACCAAAAATCAAAACCTAGATATGTACAAAAAAAAAAATATAAAACAAATAAAGATGCTAGGCCTAAGCCTAGGCATAATACTTTTTCAAATAGAGCCCATTTTTGGGCTCCACCAACTCGTTTCCCTAACAGTCAATCAAAGCATAGGCTACTTTCTTTAGGACCTTTTTGACGATAAAGGGGCCATACCACATAGATTTGAACTTGCATGCCCCCAAGGCATCCTTGTCTTGGGCATAAACCAAGACAAGGTCACCTTCAGAGAAAACCCTAGGTTTGACTGCCTTATCGTACTAAACCTTTACTCGTTTCTTATGTGCCTCATTCATCATAGCTGCATCTCGACACTGCTCATCAAGATGTTCCAAATGAAGAAGGCATTCTTCGAGACTGGAAGTGTTAGGAAGAAGCTCAAAAACTAACTCAAGAGAGGGAATTTTGCATTCAATAGGAAATATAGACTCCAACCCATAAGCTAGTTGAAACAGAGTAAAATCGGTTGCAGTTTTGACTGACATCTGGTATGCCCAAAGTGTAGGATACAACATAATATGACAATTAGATCTGGCTTTATCAATTTTCCGTTGAAGAATTGCCTTCAAGGATTTTTTCACGGTTTCAACTTTCCCATTGGCCTGAGGATAATAAGGAGATGAATGCTCCTATCGAAAACCTAATTTCAGAGCCAATTTAGCCATCATGCTGTTCTGAAATTGACTGCCATAGCCAGTGACAATCTCTTTAGGGATACCAAAGCGAGAAATGAATCGATTGAAGATGAACAAAGTTGTTGTCTCACCATTATTCCCAAAAGTAGGCATAGCCTCAACCCACTTTGTGAAGTAGTCTACAGCTACGATAATGTACTTGTGACCTTTAGCTGAAGGCGGGTTACACGTAGTATAATCAATACCCCACTTTGTAAAGGGGACGACAATGATGACAGGAAAGAGAGGAGATGGATGAGCACGCATATTTCGAGTATAAACCTAACACAGATGACAATTTTTGACCGATTCAATACAATATTTGAAAATCAAAGGCCAAAAGTATCCTGCACGAAATATTTTTTGGGTTGTAGCAAGCCGAGATAAATGACCACCACAAGCTCCACTGTGGCAATCATTAATCACAACCTCGGCTTCTTCGAGAGGTAAGAAGCATCTAAGGATCGAATCAACCCCGCGACAATATAAAGTGTCACCAATAATCAAATAATTTTTTGCTAAGTGACGTAACTTTTGGCGCTCATCTTTTGAAAAAGTCTGGGGAAACATCGCAGTCTAGAGATAACCTATGAGATCCCCATACCAAGGATCTTGTGAAGAAATGAGAAAAATATGTTCATCAAGAAATGATTCGTCATAAACAATCTCTTCTCCATTAGGCAACTCATAAA
>JAXQQM020088406.1:0-33156 GCA_034641835.2 Pinus albicaulis | reverse complement strand
AGATTATACTCTTGAAACAAAAAGTCATTCCCAGATTGATAATTAATGTAGGATAAATAGGCGTTAAAAAGACACCTTTTATACCTCAACAATGTGTATGTACCACATGGTTTGGAACTTCAAATTGTACTTCATGATACATGTTTTAGATGTAGCATTGTGTAATATTCCTACTTAGCCTAAGCTAAGAGGAATATTCATTTTTGTTTTATTTTCTGTTGCATGAATAAATGAATAAAGGAGGACATGTAAACTCCTAAGAAGACTAAATAAATCAATGCCCATGTGAACACAGTTAAATCAGGGCCATGTAAATAATCAATTGCAGGTGTGGAAGGGGTTTGAGCTATGGAATTAGGTCAACGTTGACCGAATCTACAATTTTGTCTAGGTTCAATGCATCTCCTAAAGGGACAACGCAGTTTTAGAAGGAGGCCCCTCATGTGAAAAGAACTAACTCATCAAGGTGGTATAGGGTTTGCAAAGGCTCTCATGTTATAAAAGGAGAGGGAAGGCAGCAAGAGAAGGTTGTTGATTGATCATATTTCTGAGTATTTTGTTTACTTAGACAAATACTAATTCTTTGTTGTTTAGTGGAGGATTGTGCTTGGAATTCCTATGCAAGGATTTCACCTCTTTCTTTTAGGATTCTTGGAGGAGTATTTGCTAAATTGATCCACTACCAGGCTTGAGGCCAAGCTCTACTTACATTGGAAATTCTAATCCATTGAGGGTTTTGTTGCTTTTGCAAGCTACAGCAAGTGGGAGTCTAGATCTGCATAGATCTAGTTTGTTTTGAGAGCCTCTTCTCACGGAGTGTGTCTCTTAACCTCTTGGGAGTGTCTCTTCTCTTTATGCTTCAAATCTGTAATTTGGCAGTGGCTATCTATATCATTTGACCTACAACACTGTTCCCATTGATGTACCGCATTATTTTGATATGAGGTTCTTCCTGGTGTTTTAATCTATTTTGATTAGAGATCTCTAGTGCTGGGCTTTGCATTCCACTTAGGTGATCGATGGATTAGCTTGCTAATCCATGTTCTATTTAGATCTGATCTATTGTAATGAAATGTAATATTCAGATCTGATATAGTTCTAATGTTTTTTCCATAGATCTATCCTAGATCTGAGTTGTAATATGCAGATTCTACAGCTCCTAAAAATAATGTTGTTGAGCCTTTTCTACTAATATATCTATGTTGCAGCTCTCGTTTCTGAAGCTATCTTGCTCTCTTGTCTTATGTAACTTACTGTATATTGAGAGAGCTTCACTTTACTTCTGATTTTCTATTGTACATTCATTTATTGATTATATTTGATGGCCTCCTACTTAAGTTGTCAAAGACTACGTTATTCCTAAAGCTACTTGTTGTGCATAGCTGCAGCCCCTCTTGTACGGTGTTTTCCAGCTAGACTAGGTTGCGGGAGACCTATTTACAACACCTAGTTTGATTTTTTTTTTTCTCTCCCTTTGGATTTAGACTCTAGATATACTGATCTAAAGGATATAATAGATGCAAACTCATTTCTGTACATCAATATCCCAAGGAGTGCATTATTTTTCTAAGGTTGTTGTCCAATCCCAATTTGGGAACATTACAGTGGTATCGAAGCTCCTTTCTTGGCACAACTTGTGCTTGCATTGGAGCACCAGTCATGCTGCATTTATAAGAATATGATTCTATTACTGAGAGGGATAAGAGGTACTAGAACATAAGTCATAAGAAGTATGACTACACTACTGATGATCCTGACAAGTGTCAAGACAAGGGGAAAGCCCCTGAAGCTGTGAAATAAAGAGGCAGAGGAGTTTCCAAAAACTCTTTTGGAGACCATGCAAGATCCTTCGAAGGAGATCAAATAGATGAGGGTGGATAGAATGAGGTAATCTCTCAGGATATTTCATTTGGGAGAAATATCACATATGTCTCACCATGGGACTGATCCACCAGTGAATTTACCACCAGCCCCACAAGCTTCACAACGCTCCACTATGGCTACCTTCTTGGCTGTGGAGAATGAAGGACCACATGAGAAAGATTCCCTTGAATATTACTTCGTGGAGTATGATTCTCAGAGTCAGAGATTCAAGGATCACTTGAGTTTCCAAGACTTTTTCCACCTCAAGGATAGAAGGAGACCAGTGCAGCAATATAGAGATGTTGGTTTCTTTGATGGTAGACACCACACTATGGGAAGATTATTTTTTCCCAAGTTTGATGGATCATCCTCTAGTTCTACCAAGGCATGGGTAGAGAAGCTGGATATCTACTTCCACTTGAACAAGGTCCCTGAAACTGAAGCCATCAAGATTGCAATGCTGCATTTTAAGGGAGAAGCACACAATTGGTGGTTCCATGGGCTGTCTACATTGGGGCATATTAATGTGACTTCCTACTCTCAGTTTACTAGAATATTGGTGGAGTGGTTTGAAAAGAAGGATCTTGAAGCACCCTTCATAAGCCTTGCAAAGTTGAAGCGGTCAGGAGATGCAAATACTTATATCTCTGAGTTTTTGAGATTATCAGTCATGGTTCCTAATCTATCTGTAGCCAGGAGGGTCTACATGTTCATTGATGGCCTGGAGGAACCTTTGCATGGGTTGGTTAAATCTATCAAGCCCATCACTTTACATGATGCCATTGAGAGAGATAGAGATCTATAAGATGCCTTGCGAAAAGAAAATGCAACTTTCCAAAGCAAGGCCCCTCACTCCTCTAAGCGGAAGGAAGGAAAAGTTGCTTCTCCCAAGGAGAGATCTTTGAAGAAGACTCTTGATGTTGATCTTAGGAGGTAATTGAGGAAGAAAAAGTTATGCTTCACTTTCCAAGAGTCATGGGTACCCGAACATAGGTGTGGTGCTAGAAGAGCATACTACATAGAAGTCTTCTCTGATTTTGAGGAGGAAGATGATGATGAGGAACCTAGGAGGGGTCACAGTGGTGATGATGATGAGGAAGAACAAACACCCACCAGAGATGGGAAGGGAGCCTTTGCTCCAACCAGTGGGACTCTTGCTTCCTTGTGAGGAGTGCCTAAGTACTTGACTCTATGAGTAGAAGGTTCTGTTATGAATCGGAGAGTATCGATACTGATTGACAGTGGAGCAACCCACAACTTTATTGATGTTCATCTGGTGCAAAAGATGGGAATCCCCACTAATAATTTTGAGGGATTTTCTATCTTAGTTATGGGAGATAGGACCATGCACTGCATGCAATATGTTCCATCACTCTTTGTCACTATGGGATCCTACACCTTGGTGGATCACTTCTTTGTAGTTGACATACCAGACATGAACATCATCTTGGGTGTCCAATGGTTGATCACCTTGGGGAAGGTTACCACTGATTGGAAAGCTTTTCAAATGGATTGGGTGGACTTGAAGAGTGGTAAACAAGAAATGATTCAAGGCATGCACACTTATCCTTCACCCAATGTTTCCACACAAACAACAGAGATGGATTGCATAGTGGAAGTAGGGATCTCACAATTCCTTCTCTCATGTTCATAAGGACACTGCAAGGGACATTCTTATCTCATGGAAAGCCACCTAGAATTCCATCAGATTTAGGTCTTGTGGGGAAAGTTCCACAAAGTGCTGCTCTAAGTCTAGATCTAGGAAGGATTGGATCAATGAGAGACCAAGTTACAACGCTGGGAGGCTTGTGACAACCTAAGAATGAGGCAGATCTTTTTCCTTCTTCACTATCTCCCTCTCACTTTTCTGAATCTACGATGTGGGAGGAGAGGAATGGGAGGATCAACCTTCCCAACAAAACCATTTTGGCATGTGTAATGTCAAAAGAGAAATCAATAACATGACAAGCACTTCCATGGATAGTAGTGTTGTCATTGTTGAGCAGTGTGGATCTTTATTGGAAATATCAACTATGTGTAGAGTATTCCAAAGATCTCCACATAGGTATGATACTAGATGGCATGCATCAAGAAGAGGGCTACTTGGTCCAAGGAGGGGTAATTTGTTATCATGGTAAGTTCTTTTTGTCTAGAGTGTCCAAGCTCAAGTAGAAGATCTTACAAGGAGCATATGAATAGTTCTTCCTCAGCTATATGTATTCAATGAAGATCTATTCCCTGATCATGAAGAGTTTTGATTGGGAAGGCATGACAGAGGACTTACATCAGCACTTTCAAGAGTGCAATAGATATTAAAGAGTGGGGCAGCCAATGGAATCTTTTCAAGAGTCATCTCAGCCAGCTCTTCCTTTGCTTGAAAGGAAGGGAATGCTCATGCACAACTCCATGTGTGTGAAGGACTATGATGGAAAAGGATTTGGTCATGATAAAAAAGTTGTATATTCTGATCTATTACATTCCTTTGCCATGTTTTTGCAGGATATGACTCCTAAATAGAGTGAGAGGTCATGTGGATCTCATAGTTTGTTGGGGACCGTTACTGTGCTCAATATTGTGGGCTAATATCATCGTAAAGACCCTTGATATTATAAAATTAGTGTGCTAACACATATATTTTTTGTACTCGCCTAGATACATGAATTTTCCTTTACTAACTCGTGTGTAGCTCTTTAATTATCACTAGTAGAAAATGACCAATTCATTTCTAAAAAAATGACTAAAATATGCATATAAATGACTATTTTTCAGTCGGTGACCAATAGTAACTAATTTACAATATCTTATAACGCGACCAAATTTTAGTTGTTTTTAGCTTATTCATTAATTGGTTATCTCAATTTTGTTGTCTAGTAGTATATTTGGTCATTAATTTAGTCAGTGATTTGGTCATTAATTTAGTCATTGATTTGATCATTAATTTAGTCACTGATTTGGTCATTAATTTGGTAATTGATTTAGTCATTGATTTAATCTTTGATTTGGTCATTAATTGTCACAGTTAATGACAAAATATACAAAAAAATATATTACTATACGATCACCCGAGAAAACCAATTAATGACCAAAGAAATAAGACCAAAATGTAGTCATATATATGCAAATTTTAGTCATCGTTTGAAACCAATTAATGACTGAAGAAATATGAATAAATTTTGGTCGTGTTATAAGACACTGTAAACTAGCTACTAATAGTCATATATATGCAAAATTTAGTCATCATTTTTAATCACAAATTTATCATTTGTTGTAGTCATTTATCGTTTTTTGGTCATTTCATATTCATTATATAAATGACTAATTTAGTGTATATTCATTTCATTTACTTTCATTAATAATCATTATCAAATGACTAATTTAGTTGTATATTTATTTTATTTTTGTTCCTTATTAATCAATATAAACTACTAATTAAGTTGTTTCAAATTGATTTTGTATTTATTATTAATCAACATAAATTAATTTGTATGATTTAAAAAAAATCATACAATGTGCATGTTTATATTATATGAAAACACAAAGTTGCATATGTTAACTGGAATACCAAACAATATGAAATGAAACTATAAATAATTTCAACAACATAAATTATATTATATGAAATGTTAAAGTATTACAATATGGGTTTCCAACTTAATATTGGTTGGACTACAATTTACACACAAAATGATATTTCATCACTTCAAAACATTATCATTGTGTTGTCAAGGCATTGTAGGTGAATTCACAAACTCGAAAGACTTGACCATTAGTCTTTATATGTGTGTTTTATGTGAGATATTGGCTCTAAGGCTATCACTAGACTAGTTCTCTCTCTCTTTTTGCATTTGTCGCTCCAATGTTATTGCTCCCCTCTTTTTTCATTTCTTGCTTCTTACCATCGATACTAAGTTCATTTTCTGAAGAAAAAAAATAAGATACAATGTAGAGTGTAAGACATGAAAGACAATGAACACTATAATATAAAATAAATTAGACTATAAATAGTTTATATGATATATACCTCAACATCAGCAATGTCAAAGGCATTTTTCCTCATACAAGTAAGAAACTTGAACAAATTCTCTTCCTTGGGGTGACAATGGCCACTACAATGTGGCCAAATAACCTATATAAACAAAGAAAATAAAATGTCACCATATATATAAAAGAACACCTTATTAACTTAGTATTCAAATTTCAAGGAAAGCTTAGGAAAAATCATGTCAACTAAGTTATATGCTAAAATTCTCAACTTGTAGATAACTTGTGAAAACAAATAATATGAGGTGTGATTTTTAATATTTGTCGTTTTATTCACAATAAAATTTCATTTTCTAATGCATGAAGTTAGTCAAGTACGTAAACAACATGTACTTAAATAAAAACATGAAAGTAACCTTTTCTGATAGTCACGAAAATATTTTAACACAAAATAGCTATAAGGTTTCCAATCAGTATAGTGTAATACTAATTACATCTTCAAGCTTTGGTTTTTGTTTAAATGAACATGATACTAAGTATTTTCAATTTCAGAGTTAACAGACATAACAAAATCAAAAGAAACATCCAAAATACAATCAAACAATAAAAATAGGATATCATGGAATAGAAAACGTAATTATAAAATATTTGTTTACCTGTCCACTGATGTCGTGTCTGGCATTCCTAAAAAAAATTCTTGCCCAAAATAACCATGAGGTGAAATAATCACAACATTAAAAACAATAGGAATTCCTACTGGAAACATTTCTAAAGTCTATGGCTCAAGTGGCTAAGCGATCCCTAACAGTGAATGAACCATATCCAAGACGTGATATGCATTGTTTCCCCATCCTCTTTCAAATCACATTTCCTGTAACATGCCCACAAGATAGTCAAGTAATAATCAAACAAAGACATTGACATTTGTTTTTATCTTTTATATCTGTAAAATTTGAATCTGATTTCTTTCTGTTACAACTCTATTGAGACCATCTACTCTTCAGCCAAAAATAGAAAAGGGGCCATTAGTCATACCTACCCATGGTCTATTGTAGGAATGATAGAAGAATAGGTTGATCCATTAATTACAATTGCAAAAATATTGAGGAAAGACAATTCATTATCTAGTTAACCAATTGCACATTGAACCCTATATCGATGAGTAGCCCTAAATAAAGCCAGTTTTCTCTATCATATGCATTGGAAAGACAAAATCACTAACATTGCTTGTAATTTTTTGGTTTGATGTTATAAATTACTTCTTGGGCGAATCCTATTCCATAATGGATTTGTTTCCTAGGAAGGATGAAAAATTGTTCTAATGGCACAGAATCAACTTAATTGATTTTGACCCTACATGCACTAATTTTTTCAATGATTTTGTCGATGAAATTACATAGTGATATGGGTTTGAAATCATCTCATTCTTGTCTAATTTTTGGGACTAAAGCCTGAAATGTTGAACTGAAAGCTCCTAAATAATGCATGTGTATTTTAATTTGTCAGTAACTCTTAGTTGGTCTATTTTATGGAAGCCATAGGACCCCTAGAAGAATTATATTGTCTTGTGAAGTGGCTGAGGGTTCTTATACTTTTGGAAACAGTGAAAAATTGTTTGTAATTCTTCCTTTGATATTTGATCCATCAATGCCTCATTACCCATCTCACGTACAAAACTACGGAAATAATAGTTCATATTTAATTATCTCTCTTAAATTTATTCTATCATCCTCTTTATAAATTCCCTCAAAATGGTCTGTTGATGAGAAAATTGCTCCTAGAGATGAGACACCTTCTCATGAGGAAAAGTTCATTGATAAACACCATCTTGAGGAAATTGTTCACTATAACTATGAGATGTTGAAGAGAGAAAATATTGGCTATTTAGTAAAGGATATGCACAAATGTTAGTGATTTGGTACAAGGAAAGACACGGGTAGTAAGTGAATTGTGAAGATTCCCTACAAATCTTTTCCCAAATGTGACACATGAGGATGTATCCTTATAAAAAACTATATTTGAGAACGTGCACCATTTTGAAGGAAAGACTATTTTAGATGTATGCGCAAGAATTTTGACACAGATTCCTGCACCTAACCCGACAGTCCACCTACTTACCTATGACTATGATCTATGCGCTTCCTAGCTTTTCAATTACAATTGCTCCAACTCTCGGTCATATTATGCCTAACGACATGTTATCGTGACTTCAACTTGGCTACTCGACCACATGTCTAGTGGCTATTGAACTTGCACTAACAGAGGTCTATTCGGCTCTGATAGCACTCCTCCATCCACAAACTAATTATGTCAAAAACTGCCCTTTTATCAATCATTTGTGTGTCTTTTCCCTAGTTATTTCTCAATGACTGAGTGGTGTTGACTAGTGTAGCATGTGTTGCTTCCTTCTTAGTGAGTTTCCACCTTATGATTCTTTTGATTTTGATTTTTTGAGTGTGAGCTTGCGTGTAGGCCATAATTCTTCTTCCAATGACTTTTGACCATACATTCCCACGCCTCCTATCAAACTACTCTTGAAACTACGTGCTTCTTTGAGGTGATGCTAGTAGATACTTTTTTTCCAACCAAAATGATGCCCATCCCTTCTTCGTGCAATCTTATTTTCCTATTGGCAACATGGTTTGACCCTTATTTCAATCGCTTTGTTTTTTCCATGTTTAACACAACCTTGTCACTTGTCGAAATTCAACATTTTCATTCTACCCACCTCTGTCACTTGATGAGTATGAATTCTTAAAATCTCTTCTGTCACTATCCAAAACATTTATTTCCTAGACACGGTTTCGCAAATAAAGGTTTTTTTGCAGCATAAGTCCTTCTCAAAATTTCATCTCTCATACCAACCTCAAATCAGAACTATAACCTCAAATCAAACATACACATATTTGTCTATTACTTAGAGATGTGAATGGTGGAATATATGGTAGACAACTCTTACCATATGGTAGAGGCTAGGCCCTCCCCCCTATTCCCTTTCCAACACCTCCCTTAGGACCAAGAGTCAAGTGGCCATCATTAGAAGCTCTGAGTGTTGAAGGGCTTGGCATAGACTGATTTTTAGATTGAGCCCAATCCACAATCTGAGCATCTTGATTGTTGAATCCATAGTCACATGGTCCCATATGGGGTTGTGGACCTTTAATCCCACCCATATGTGGAAGTGAACCCATTTGTACACATGCCATGTAAGGTGGCATCATAGGTCCTCTCAAACCATGATGAAGTGGTGTCACGAGTCTTCAACCTGCATGTCCCATATTGGTACCTCGAGAGTGGCCTCCATGTTCATGTATTTCTTGCACAACATCCCAATGCACTTCCTCTATTTTATTGTGGCCCTCAACCTTCCACCTTTGTTTCCATCCATTCCTCCTCAGATCAATCAGATCCTTCAGCATTAGCCTCAACCTAGAGGGAAGCCCTTGGGTATTGAACATTTTTGTCATCCTATCAAACTAAGCATCAATATGTTCCTTGGCCTTTGAATGGTCAATCATATGACCAATAGTTCTCATCAGTTTTCACAAAGCTTCAACATTTTCGTCCTACACATGCTGAAATTCACCAATTAATTTCCTGATGAATGCATGCATAATAATTTTAGCCAACATACTTTCTTATAAATCTCACCAATAAACCTTATATTTCCTGCCATTCATCGTTGTGCTACAACCTTCTTTTCCTGTATTTCTTCTACTGAAAGGATTTTTTCACCATCCTCTTCTTCTTTATTAGCCTTTGCCTCTTCTCTTTCATCTTTTTCAAATTCTTCCTGACATTTGTTCACAATAACTTGCTTGAAAACAACCTTCTCATTATCTTCATAAAGTTCTAGTAATCCTGTAGCAAGCTGAAAATAGAATTGTGCATACATTTCACAAAAAATCAGCTCCATGAAGTCTTTGTCAAATATTTGAGATATTATAACATGAAGACATGATGCAAAGTCAATGTTCACTTCTTTGACCTGTTCAAAAAAAAAATTCAAAGTTTTGGGCCTCATCAGAAACCTTGCCCACTTCATATCGGTTCTCTAATTTATGAATGATGGGCAGAGAATGCCATGGAGGAGGAATCAAGCCCTTATGTGAACTAGAAGCATGTTGCCACCTATCAGCATCAGAATTATTTCTCATTACTACAACTTGTGGAAATGGTGCTTGCATATAAGGCCCTCCAGGAAGGATGCCATTCATACTCATATCTACTGCACAAGTATTTCTTGCAAAGCCAGTATTATAACTTTAGCCAAGTTGAAATATAGAAGAGGAACCACTTAGACCCACATCCATTTGCATATCATAGCCAGTAGAAAAATCATCCAGAGGCTTGGCTGATCTATCATCATACAAACTGGCCATATTTTTCCCACAATGTTCAAGTAGATATTTTCCATTCGGTTGCCTTTCAAGACCTCTTGCAGTGCTTGCTAATGCATCAGCCTCTCCTACCTGACTTGCAAGTGCTTGGGAATTTCCAAGTAATTCAAAAATGCCTGGACAAATTTCAAAATTATTTGGTAGATCTTTGCACTGATCCTTGATTGTCAAAAAAAAATCACTCGAGTAATTTTTGTCTCCTAGACATTTAGTAACTAAAATAACTACTTGACTCATAGGAGTTGAAAACTTAGCTACATCTTTCGAGTCATCCACTTCTTTCAAGACTTGCCTCTCAAGCTCTTTTGAGGAAGTCTTACTCTTGACAACGTCGGTTACTACTTTGGATGGTTCTCAAAGGTTCACATCTTCCTCCTTCTCCTCTTGAACCTTATAAGCATTATATAAATAACTGGTGGGAGCTGCAACATTTTCCTTACTGAAAAAATATTCTTTTTCTTCTTCTTGTTGACAACTACCATGGAAGCATCACCAATATTTGTAACATTATTCTTCACAAAAAAATTGGAAGAACTTTTATTCTCCTTTTTTTAAATTGCTACCCAAAATTCTAAAACTTTTGGTGCCTCAAAGCTGTTTCTTGTGTCAAAGAAACCTCCAGAAAGTGCAGCAGTTGGAAAAAATTTCCAAAAACGTTATTACAAGAAAAACATGGCCAAAAAACTACAAAAGACATACAATCAAATGAGATGAATGATAAATGAAAACTAAAAAATATGCAACCAATACTATCGACTACTGTCAAAACTATTAAAGTAATGAGCATATACAGATTTGTTAGATTTATAGCTTAATTATTAATCATAAGAAACCAAAAAAATTGTATTCACAGAAATGACAACTCTAATATTTTTTAACATTCAAGAGGATGAATAAGGTTTAAAAAATAGTGTCTCGAGTACTTTTTGTTTAAATTTACATAGTTAATTATGTTTTAACTCAGAAAAATTAAAAGAAAGTCATTATATTTCATTTTTGAAATTTTTGTGCAGAAATAAAGGGATTTGCTATACTTTTTCTAAGTTCATAAATACTTAGAAATTTACTTATTTTAACAGAAAAATTAGATCGGTGATTTGACTATATTTTTGGGTTTAGTGTAGAATATTTTATATAACAATACATTTTCATATTTTTTTGTGCCCAAGTTTTGGAAATATTGTTATTTTTCTATTGTCCCTATTTGGGAATATTACATGCTACAATTAGTAGAGAAAACTCTAGCTATTTGGAATGCTAAACATGGAAAATTTTAGGGGCTAATATTCGCAGGTGGGCTAATTTTCCATGTTTTTTCCAAAAAGATTCGCAAATTTCCATTTTTTTATAAAAATGATTCGCCCAAAATTTACAATATAAAATTATTTTACCTTAAAAATCGCCAAAATTATATAGACAATATATATAATATCATTATAAATTTGAATAGTTTTACAAATACATCAATAAAAATTTTATATTCTGCATATTAGGGACTAGTGAGATTCGCCAATTTTTTAAACTTCAAGATAATTTTCCATCAAAATTTTCCCTAATGCTAAATTTGAACAATAGTTCTAAATTTGGGACAAGGATGAGTCTGGTATATGCAAATTAAAAGCATGCATGTGACCTCACTTTCTCTCTATATATCATTGTCACTTTCCTTCCACAAAAAATTAGTGTCTAGCCATCACTTTGCTATCTCTTTGTTGCACATAGGAAACTAGGAAGATGGATCTACTGGAGCATATCATTACATGGTATAAATCAGTCCTATTGATATGCCATAAGTGTTAGAGAGCTAAATGAGCAATAGATAAAAACTATAAATTCTTTGTTTGCAAGGAAAGTGTTCTCCACCAAACCTAGTCTCTCCCTCATCATCTTAAACTTTGCATTTGCTAGGGGCTTTGTAAAAATATTTGCAAATTGTGAATCCAAAGGAATTTACTCAAGGACTGCCACCCTTGTAGTGCAATTAACCCCACAATTTAGAGAAATCACATAAATGTAGTGCAAAGCCAAAAAACACAAGAGAAAAGAGAAATAAACCCTAAGAAATATCTATTTGATAATAAAAATAGAGAGCTATGATTACTTTCCACTTCAAGGGGGAAATCTCCAAGAGGAATTCTCCAAATACATACATAATTCTTGAAAAAATATTACATAGCCTTCTACTTAATATATAACTATCCATAGAAAATCTTATCTATATATGGGCCCACTTATAATGAGAGCCTACTAGCTATTTTGGGCCTTATTAAGAATTTTGATCCTTTTTACAATGAGTGATTGTTAACTAACAATTTAATGGGCCTTATGCAGTGAAGGTGGCTGCATATGTTGATAAATATAAATTATCTCTTCAATGGGCGTTATGAAGTGAAGGTGGACAACTCTAATGTTAGATTTGTTGTCAATATTTTTTATTTACTGTCAGCTCTAATAGTAACACCACTTCTTGCTTTCCTTCCTTCGTATACCATGCTAGCGCACCGAAGGGAATGCTAGATTTGTTTCCACTTTTCATCAAGCGCACTTAACAGGAACTGATTTTGACAAGTGGAAACTAGACATTCTTAAGAAATTTGACGAACATCTACTCGTCTTCAGGAACATTCACATCACCAATTTTCTAGGATGTGGGTAACATCCCAAAAGAAAAAGAGATGTCCCCAATAGTTTCCTTGTACCTCACGGATAGGGAATCACTAAAGTCTAAGCCAACCCACTTTCATTTTGCATATGATGGTGGCCGGATCCATTTAGGGGGGACTGATAGTGAGCATAGATCCACTGATTGATCCGTCAGTGGATGCATCCCTCAGGGTTGGGACACTTCCTTAACGCAACTAGGTCCCATCTAAGATAAAAGAGACAAGGATACAAAAAATCTCATACATACATGAGAATGGACTATATCATTTATCAGTGACAGAAATAGAACGCATAAAATCATAAAATCATTTCATCTCACACAGTTATGTATGAATACTTGAGTCTTATACTCTTATAGAAATTGTCAGATGTCATTTCTGATGTATGTAGTAGTAATTGTTAGGGTAGGTGTCCCCATGTGTGGGTGCACATCTCACATATTTGATAGGGAAATGACAACATATCCTCCCAGGCTGGTGGGCATTCCCAACCAACAAATAAATGTATGATTGGTGGAACCTGTTACCCATCATATGGCATGAGAATCAATCCAGTAGAAGACCACAACCAAGCAGGCTGCACTTGGAGAATTTTGGCCCTCTGGCTTGTTACGTCTCATGTTATAGGAGGCCTACACTTTTGTATATCTTCAATACTCTTGTCATTTCCATCACAAAGGGAGGAGAAGAAAACTTATGTTTTGGGCCATAGATATAAGAGGGCTAACAACGTGGAGAAGAGGGTAGTTTAGGGCACTCATGGTGACTTTTATGAAGGATGATTTTTCGTTGTAGAGGGCTGACGTAGAGGTGAGAATTTCTGTATGTTTTAGGGTATGTTAGGGTGTAGACCCTTGGAAGGGACATTTACATCCCTAGATGGCTGTTTTGGGAAGGACACAAGCCTAAACGAACCTAAACAAAGCTGTGTAGGGTAGTGTTAGGGTTGGTTCATGCTTAGGACAAAAACGTTGAGGAGGAGGGTACTTCCAAATGGAAAACACTTTCATTTAGAGAAATTATGAGCAGAATTGAAGGCTAGAAGAATGGACTATATGATGCCCTAACCAGGCCTATATTGCAGCAATGAAGGAGACCTCAAAACACTGAGCTTAAGGTATGTATTTCAATGCATTCTTGTAGATGTTGGATCCTAAATTGTGGATTAGTCTTAAATCGCGAGAGGACAACATGTCTAAGTGAATGAGGAGGGGACAGATCTCATGGTTAGATTCCCCAAACCAGTGATAGTTTCCACAGTGATTGGGCAGAAAAATTGGAGTGAGATTTTGTCAAGTATTGGGTCAAAGTGATGACTATTGTGTGGATCAGTTTGATGGGTAGCATGAGGAGGCCTTAGGTGTTTTTTGGAGGAAAAATTTGGAAAAGGAATGTCAAAGTGATCTTCATTGCTATGGTACTGAAACAAATGAGGTGGTGATTTCTTTCCCAAATCATATTATGATATTCTAATTGTGGGCCTATCCATACACTGAAACATGAGATTCACATCAGGTACCAAACCAAGACAATGTTCCAGGAACTAAAACAATCCCCAAATTGTAAACATCATTTTAGAGATTCAAGGAAGCCTATCCTTACCTGAAAGGAGGCTAACCATATTAGATGGTTTTTATGATATCTAACTTACAATCAAGGAGAGTACAAAAGTGTTCAACTAGATGATGGCTTTCATGTCCCTACAACAACACTTTGTAAATAACCAAGTAGTAATCAAACTTCGTAGTGTCAAAATTCCTTCTATGTCAACTGAAGGAACCAACCCTTTTACGTTAGCATCAATGATAATAAAATTCTCTTTCATCCAAAAATATCTACTTAAACTAGAGAAGATGTTGGCAATTAGCCTTTTGATGCAATATCTCAAATTGCATAAGTAGTTTTGAGGCATGCTACGTAGATGAGTAGTTATAACTTATAAATAGTCAAGACATGAATTTTCATGCATTTTCATGTGTTATTTTGAAATAAACTTACAATCATAATTAAATCTCTCACACCTACTTATCTTGGATCTTGTTAATGAGACCCTTTCCAAACTGATTCATGAAATCTACAGGTGGTAAGTGAGCACTATTATAGATAGATTTAGTTATTTCTAAATAAAATCAGGACAATAATTTCTTGTTATATTTGAGAGTGACTACTGGGGTTCATTAAACACATGACACAGAGGTAGTTAGACATGATCAAGATAAAAATGTTGTAGTGCTATGGATGAATGCACCAAAGGATAAATTTATACCCATGGCGGTTGGAATTTCTACAAATCTTTTTGCAGAAAAAAAAGTGTATCAAATTGGGAATCCATTTGGTTTGGATTGCACCTTGATGATTGTTATCATTAGTGGTCTTTCTAGGTAGATAAGTTCAGCTGCAATTGGCCATCCAATACACAATGTGATTTAGATAGATGGTATAGGACCATTGGAGGTCGTCCTCTTGATAGTTCATGAAATTTGATTGGCATAAAAAATTCTATGTACTGTCCATCAGGAGCATCACCTAGTGTGGGCTTTTGAATTCCAGTAGATTTGTAAGTGTCATTGTTGATCAGTTACTAAATTTTTAGAAAATTACTTCACCCATTTTTGGTACTAAACTTTCACTTGATGAGTCTATTCAGCAACTGAGTGCCACTAGAGTTCTGGTGCTTGATGGTCCTGTAGATGGACCAGCTAGAAAAGCTGGATTGAAAACAAAAAAATGAGATGCTTATGGTTGGCCTGTCTTGGGAGACATCATTACAATTGTAAATGGGAAGAAAGTATGCAATGGAAGTGATCTCTATCTAGAGTACTTGGCCTAGAAGTTTTTAGGTATGAATTTTAGTTCCTCAATGGTGGGGTCCCTCAGCATAACTGCATCTGCCTTGGTCTTATCATCCAAATGAAAAAATTAATCAACAAAGTGTAAATATGTCAAGTTCGGGGTAATTCAAGCTTATAGTTATTTTTGACTCTATTATAACTCTGTTGAGACCACCTACTTTACAGTAAAAAACAGCAGAGGAGCCATTAGTCATACCTACCCATGGTCACTTGTAGGCATGATAGAGGAATATGTTGAGCCATTAATTAGAATTGTAAATATATTGAGGAGAGATATTTCATTATTTGGTTAACCAATTGCACATTGAACCATATATGAATGAGTAGCCCTAAATAAAGCGAATTTTCTCTATCATATGCCTTGGAAAGACAAACTCACTAACATTGCTTGTAATTTTTTGGTTTGATCTTATCAATTACTTGTTGGGTTACTCATATTATGTAATGTATTTGTTTCCCAGGAAGGTTGCACAATTTTTCTAATGACATGGAACCAGCTTAGTGGATTTTGACCCCACGTGCAATAATTTTTGCAATGATTTTCTAAATGTAATTACATAGTGATATGTGTTCAAAATCATCTCATTATTGTCTAATTTTTGGGATTAAAGCCTAAAATGTTGAATTGAAAGCTCTCAAATCCTGCTTGTGTATTTTAATTTGTCAGCAATTCTTGGTTTGTTTGAAGGAAGTCCTAGAACCACAAGAAGAATTCTATTGTCCTGCGAAGTGACTAAGGGTTCTTATACTTTCGGAAACAATGCAAAATTGTTTGTAATTATTCCTTTTATATTTCATCCATCAATGCTTCATTACCCACCTCCCCTAAAAAACTAGGGAAATATGGAGTCATATTTAACTATCTCTCTTAAATTTATTCTATCATCCTCTTTATAAATTACGTCAAAATGGTCAGTTGATGAGAAAATTGCTCCTTTAGATAAAACACCTTCTCATGAGGAAAATTTCATTGATAATCAACATCTTAAGACAATTTTTCATTACAATTATGATATGTTGAAGAGAGAAAATATCTACTATTTAGTAAAGGCTATGTAAGAATGTTAGTGATTTGGTACAAGGAAAGACATGGGTAGCGAGGGAATTATGTAGATTCCCTACAACTCTTTTCCCAAATGTGACAAATGAGGATGTATGCATATTAAACAACTATATTTGAGAACATGCACCATTTTGAAGGAAAGACTATTTTGGATGTATGCGCGGGAAGTTTGATGTAGGCTCCTACACCCGACTGGACATCCCACCTACTTACCTATGACTACGATCTATGTGCTTCCCTACTTGTAAATTGCAGTTGCTCCAATTCTCGGTCGGATTGTGCCTGAAGGCCTGTCACTGTGGCTTCAACTAGGCTACATGACCACATGTGGTGGTTACTAAAATTGCATTGACACAGGTCTAGCTAGCTTTGATAGCACTCCTCCATCCACAAACTATGCTGAAAATATCCCTTCTATTGGATATTTGTGTGTCTTTTCCTTCGTGATTTCTCAATAGTTGAGTGGTGTCAACTAGTCTAGCCCGTGTTGCTTCCTTCTTAGTGAGTTTCCACCTTATGCTTCTTGTGGTTTTATTTTTTTCGAGTGCAGACTTGCATGCAAGCCACAATTCTTCCACCAATGACTATTGACCATACCTTCCCACCTCTTCTAGAAAAAATACACTCAAAACTATGTGCTTATTTGAGGTTATACTAGTAGATCCTTTTCTACCAACCGAAATGTCGGCCACCCCTTCTTCATAGAGTTTTATTGTTGTATTGGCAGAAGGGTTTGACCCTTATTTCAACCACTCTGATTTTTCCATGACTGACATAGACTTGTCACTTATGGATAATTTATTCAAACCTATACAACATACAAAATGATCTCTATGAACCTTTTTCAATCCTTTAAAAAAATTAACAATTGCTTCAGGGCACTATACGATCGATTTACTTTGGTCCTAAAAACATTTCTCTTGCACGATCACAATCAAACAAGTTTTCAACAAGTTTGGAACGAACGAGTTGGGAATGTCATATATATATATATATATATAATTTATAAATAAGTTAATAACACATTATCTTGCAAGAAAAAAGGGAATAAGACCCATAGATGACAAAAGTATGTTCCTATCAGTCAGTGCAAAGCTTAACAATGCCTGAGATAGGGAAGGGTTGTTCGAGCATATAAAATAAGATAGTTTACAAAGCTAATAGGTTGTGTAACATTAATATTTTAGAGCCTTCTGTTTACTTCAAGTATATCATACCTTCTAGTTTGGTACTGTCAGAAATATATTTGAGAAAAAACTTAAAACTGTGAAGGTTTCCAACTAGTTAAATTTTCCTACATATGCCTCACATCATGAACCATGGCATCCACTATAGAACAAAAATTTCATAAAAAATAAAGAAAGCCTCCAATGATGAATGAGTCAAATCCTCATATCTTGAAATGGGTAGAGCCCAACATGCATAGTACAGTAAAATATGTGCATATAAATGTGCGTTAGTAGCATCCTAAATAAAATATACCCAATAATAACCAGCCACTTTGATTAGGGAAAAGTATAAATTTAAAGCTAAAGGGGGTTAAGATATCGCTTGCATACAGCTAAGAAGGTGTGCATGAAAGAAGGGTTTGAAACTCTAAAATGAAGATGATCTAAAAACCCTAGTCCTGCAACCCTTGGGGAAATGCCATTGGCCATTAGTCTAACAAATCGACTAATTAACCCAAAAAATTCCATCGCTAAGAAATTCCCTTGATCAAAATAGTAAAAATTGAGCCTTACTTGGAAGCTCTAAAAGGAAGAATCCTTAGAAACGATGATTTTGAACCACTTTTGGATCAACATTGCACTGTGCCATTGAAGATGGTTGAAACTCAAGGAAAAAATTTAGAAAACCCTCGAAGAAATGAGATAATCCAAAGAGGCAAGTTCACACCTACTCTAATACCATGTTGAGATTACAAGAGATAAATAAAGATTGAATGTAAACAACCAAGAAACCATAAATAAATAAAAAAAGCATAAACACAATGAGGAGAGAAGATGAACCCATGAACATGAGAAACATGAGATGTAGGTGCCCATAAGATAAATAATCACATAACACAACACTTAGTTCATGACAAAAGAATTTGTGATGAAAATAATGATGACAAAGCTAGTATTAAAGACATTACCAAAGCCAAAGAAGATTTTGGAATGTTAATAGTGAGGACATCTTCACAAATTGAGGATAGATGTAGAGATGGCTAGTGGGGTGCTAGCTCCAAGGAAGTTGACTACGCTGGCCTTAGCCTAAAATAATATATATTGAAAAAATACAATAAAATGTTGTGGTTGCACATGTGTAGACTTATAGCATTGATTACATGTAAGGTTGGCATGAGGCCACAAGTGAATACTAAATCATCATTTCAATATTTTATAGGTATTACAAGTCTCTTTGCATTCACAGTGAAAGAAATGTTACAAAGGAAGGATAGATGTAGAGATGGTGAGGGGAATGAGAAAAGGTAAAATATATCAAATAATTTTTAATTTGAAGCAATTAGTACACCAATGTATTTTGTTGATAGAAATAAAATGAAAATTGCAAGGAATGTTACACCTAAAGAAGCATGAAGTGATGAGAAAACTAGGGGAGAGTCATGCCAAAGCGTTTCTTTGCAATGTCTGTGTACTTTTTTCTCAAAAAAGTGCATAAGCATGACTGTAAAGGTTAGAAGTATTTTTGATACGGTACAATGGAGAGTCTATGGGATATCAAATTTTTTATTTGGAAAAATATACACTAAGAAGAGATGTTATATTTGAGGAAAACTAATTCAAATTAAATTGAGGTGCCATGGCCTATTGAAGAAAGAAGTAAAAGCATAGCAGAAGAAAACATTCCAAGTCAGGAACAAAGGAGCAATCAAGAATCCAGTGATAACGAAGTCAATGATGTCAAAGCTAGTATTAAGTACATCACCAAAGCCCAAGAAGATTCTGGAATGTTAATATTGAGGACATCATTAAAGCCTAAGAATATTCTGGAATGCTAGTAATGAGAACATCATCAATGCCCAAGAATATTCTGAAACAACATTTGTGAACATTAGATGGCTCAAAGCTACAGGAACTACCTGAAAGCAATAAAGGAAGCAAGAAGTCAAGAATATTGTAGCAGTCTACTTGACAACAATTATATATGGCTTTGATCACAAATTCACCACAATTATGGTAGAATGTGATTCATGTTGGGTGTGGAGCCTGATTATCTTGTTTACTTTGTATCACAGCATTGGCCCCCTGTACATTAAATGGGGCGGCAACACCGTCCGTAAATTAATCGCTTCCATGGGGGGTCTAGGGGGGGGCGGCAATGACGGGGGTTGTGCCCCCAAAGCTAAAAATAGATGTAAAATTGCCTTGTAAAAGTATAGTAATTTCTAGTCAATCTGGGCTGCTTATTAGGCAGATGAGCAAACAGTAGAAGTTATGTTTAGGTTTTTTTTCCCTAGAAGGCAACCCCTCACTTTTGTGAGGGTATTGTATTGCGGCTGTGTAATATATGTGTATTCTCTGAGTGGGAAATATATAGGGAGACTATGAGAGAGAACATAAGATATTACAGCAGATCTACTGTAGGTTTTGTCTCCTCATTTTTGCTGGATAATAGAAAGGAAGGACTGGCTGTTCGCGGTGGATGTAGCCCAAACTGGGTGAACCACATATATCTATGTCTCTCTAGTTTTATGTGTTTTGTGTGCTTGTATTTTCCAGATATTTTATGTGTTTCATTGCTCCATAATATATAATTTTCTAACAATGGGTATTAGAGCCGAAGGTACATTTGGTTGATAAACTCACAGGAAAGAAAGGTTCCTATTTCGAGTGGGAGAAATGGCGGAAGATGGTAAGTTTAGGGTCGAGAAATTTAATGGCCAAAACTTCCCGCTATGGAAGATTTAGATGGAATATTATATGTATCAGAAAGATCTATACCTACCATTGAGCGGAAAAACAATGAAGCTGGCGGCCATGACAGATGTGGAGTGGAACATTCTCGATAGAAAGGCACTCGGAACAGTATGTTTGTGCCTTGTGGTGTCAGTCGCCTTCAATATTTTGAAGGAAACAACAACAGAGGGTTTGATGCAGATGTTGGTGAAACTATATGAAAAACCCTCGACCTCAAACAAGGTATTTCTTATGAAACGATTATTTAATATGAAGATGTCAGAAGGTGGATCTGTTGCAAACCATTAAAATGATTTTAATATAGTTACTAGTTAGTTAAGTTCTATAGGGGTAAACTTTGATGATGAGGTTAGAGATCTGTTATTCTTGTGCTCATTGCTGGAGAGTTGGAATGGTTTAGTAATGGCCATTAGTAACTCTTTCTATGGATCTAGTACTTTAAAGTTTGATGATGTTGTTGGTGCTATCCTTAGTGAGGAAATGCGATGGAAAAGCTCCGGTGAGACATCGAGTAATGCTTTGAGTGCAGAGTCTAGGGGAAGGAAAATGGAAAGAGGAAAGAGCTTGGGATACCGCAGTAAATCAAGGAAAGGCAGATCCAAGTCCAGATCGGGGATAGTGTGCCAGAAATGTGAAAAGAAAGGACACCTAAAGAAACACTGTAGATCTCGGAAGGGAAAAGAAGGAGACGCATAGCAAGAAAAAAATCATGAAGCAAATGTGATAGGTGATGTGTTACAAGATGCTTTGATTCTTTATTTCGAAAATGTTACTGATTCTTGGGTTGTAGATTCAGGGTCTTCATTCCATGCCCCACCTGATAAGAAATATTTTCATGACTATGTTCAAGGAGATTTTGGACAAGTCCGTTTGGGTGATGATAAACCTTGTAAAATTGTTGGAATGGGTAAGGTTCTTGTTAAACAGTAGAATGGAAACCAATGGATATTAAAGGAGGTAAGGCATGTTCCATATCTAAATAAAAATCTGATTTCAACAGGGCAGTTAGGCGGTGAAGGTTGTGTGACAACTTTCACAGATAAAGCTTGGAAGGTCACCAAAGGAGCCCTAGTAATAGAAAAAGGTGAAAAGGTTGGTACATTGTATTTATGCAATGGTATTTCTAACTCTGTTAATGCTTTAACTTCAAAAGGAGCAGATGCAGCATTATGGCATCATAGGCTCGGACACATGAGTGAGAAGGGAATGAAGATTCTTCACTCAAGAAATTTGTTGCCAGGTTTGAAGAATGTTGATTTGGATTTCTATGAAAATTGCATTTATGGAAAACAAAAGAGAGTCAGATTTCTCAGAGTTGGGAAAGAAAAGAAGAGCGAAAAATTGGAGCTTGTGCATACAAATGTATGGGGACCTGCTCAGGTATCATCTCTCAGTGGCTCTCACTATTATGTTACGTTTATTGATGATGCAACTAGAAAAACTTGGATTTATTGTATTCAAAATAAATCTGATGTATTTGATACTTTCAAGAAATGGAACGCTTTGGTTGAGATTGAGACACGAAAGAAGTTGAAGTGTCTCAGATCAGACAATGGAGGTGAATATTGCAGTAAAGAGTTTGATAGGTACTGTTCAGAACATGGAATTCATACAGTGAAGACAATTCCAAGAACACCATAAAAAAATGGTGTGTCAGAAAGAATGAACATAACAATCATGGAGCATGAAACGTGTATGAGATTGCATGCAGGATTCCCTTTACAATTTTGGGCAGATGTTGTAGATACTGTTGTTTATCTAATAAACAGAGGGCCTTCAAGTTCCTTGGATGGTGGTATTCCAGAGGAAGCATGGACAGGTAAAAAGGTAAACTACTCTTTTTTAAAGCCTTTTGGTTATGGGGCCTTTGTCCATATTAATAAAGAAAATATAACCAAGCTTGAGGAAAAATCAAGGAAATGTACCTTTATTAGATATGGTGTTAATGATTTTGGTTATCGCTTATATGATTATGAAAATCAAAAAATCATTAGGAGCAGAGATGTAATATTTAATGAAAAGGTCTTGTATAAGAATTAATTACAGGAAAAGAAATAGGAAAAAGAAAAAAAGGAATACACGGTTCTTGATGAGATAACTGAAAAAGTAAAGGTGCCTGAAAATAATAATAATGAACAACCACAACAATAGCAACCACCGCAACAGCAACAGGTACCTCAAACACTTGAAAGTGGTGTTAGAAGATCTATCAGGATAAGTAGATCCCCCTAAACGATACTCTCCTTCATTATATTATTTATTGCTGACTGATTCTGGTGAACCCGAATGTTATGAAGAAGCAATGCAGGTTGAAAACATGAAGACGTGGGAGCTAGCCATGGAAGAAGAGATGGACTCCTTAATGCATAACCAGACTTGGGACTTAGTCAAGTTGCCTACAGGTAAAACTACATTGCAGAATAAATGGGTTTACAGGTTGAAGGAAGAAGATGGAGGAAAACAAAGGTACAAAGCTAGACTTGTGGTGAAGGGGTTTGCACAGAAGAAAGGTATTGATTTTGATGAAATATTTTCTCCTGTTGTTAAGATGACTTTAATCAGAACTATCTTAAGTCTTGTAGCAGCGGAAGATTTACATATTGAATAGTTAGATGTAAAGTCATCATTTCTCCATGGATATTTGGAGGAAGAGATATACATACAGCAACCAGAAGGATATGAGGTAAAAGGGAAAGAAAAATTGATGTGCAGGTTAAAGAAGAGCTTGTATGGCTTAAAACAGGATCCAAGGCAGTTGTATCTAAACTTTGAAAAGTTTATGTCTGAACAAGGTTATACTAGATGTCACTCTGATCATTGTGTTTATCTAGAAAGGCAAAATGATCGTAGCTATATTATATTGTTATTGTATGTAGATGACATGCTTGTTGCAGGGTCTAACATGCAGGAAATAAATGTGTTCAAAAGAAAATTGTCAAATTCATTTACAATGAAGGATTTGGGAGCTGCAAAACAAATCCTTGGTATGAGGATAACTAGAGACAGGAAAAATCGCAAATTAACTCTGTCTCAGAATTCATACATAGAAAAGGTGTTGAAAAGATTTAATATGCAGAATGAAAAACTAGTTAGTACACCTTTTTCTAACCATTTAAAACTTAGTAAGGGGATGTGCCCCAAGACCCACGAAGAAATGGAATATATGTATAAAGTTCCATATGCATCAATAGTTGGAAACTTAATGTATGCAATGGTCTGCACAAGGCCTGGCATTGCACATGCAGTGGGAGTTGTAAGCAGGTACATGAAAAATACAGGAAAAGAACATTGGATAGCAGTAAAATGGATTCTCAGATATTTGAGAGGTACCACAAATCAAGCATTATGCTTTGGTGGTTCAAACATTGCTCTACAGGGATATGTTGATGCAGATATGGCAGGTGATAGAGATAATAGGAGGAGCACTACAGGATATGTATTTACTGTAGGTGGAACAACAGTTAGTTGGGTTTCAAAAATCCAAAGTGTTGTTCCACTTTCAACAATAAAAGAAGAGTATGTTGCTGCTACAGAGGCCAGTAAAGAAATGATTTGGTTACAAAGGTTTATTGGTGAATTGGGTAAGAAGGATGATATGGGCACGTTATATAGTGATAACCAAAGTGCCATTCATCTTTCAAAGAACTCAGCATTTCATTCCAGGACTAAACACATACATATCAAGTACCATTTCATATGGTCAGTATTGGAAGATGGAGAGTTGAGATTGGAAAAGATATACACTAGCCAGAATCCTGTAGATATGTTAACAAAAGTTGTAACCAGGGAGAAACTGAGAATGTGCTTAGTTTCAATTGGTCTTCAAGGATGACGATGAAGATTAGAAATAGCCAGGTCCAAAAAGGAGTCATTGTCCAGCAAATGAAGCAGCGGTGGAGTTGCTACAATCAGTCTCCAAGTGGGAGATTGTTGGGTGTGGAGACTGATTATCTTGTTTACTTTATATCATAGCATTAGACCCCTATACCTTAAATGGGGTAGCAATGCTGCCTGTAAATTAATCATTTCCATGGGGGGTCTGGGGGGGGTGGCAGTGAATTTATAAATCCCCCCCTAGTGGGGGGTGTCAGGGGAAGCACCCCCGAAGCTAAAAACAAATGTAAAATTTCCTTGTAAAAGTATAGTAATTAATAGTCAATCTGGGCCGCTCATTATGTCGATGATCTGACGGTAGAAGTTATGTTTAGGGTTTTTTTCCCTCGAAGGAAACCCCTCTGTTTTATGAGGGTATTGTATTGCGGCTGTGTAATATATGTGTATTCTCTGAGTGGGAAATAGATAGGGAGACTGTGAGAGAGAATAAAGGATATTACAGCAGATCTGTTGTAGGTTTTGTCTCTTCATTTTTGATGGATAATAGAAATGAAGGACTGGTTGTTCGAGATGGACGTAGCCCAAACTGGGTGAACCACATATATCTGTGTCTCTCTGGTTTTATGTGTTTTGTGTGCTTGTATTTTCCGCATATTTTATGTGTTGCATTGCTCCATAATATATAATTTTCTAACAATTCAATGCACATGGAAAGAAGAATGGGACAAAGTAACAAAAGTGGAATGTGATTTCATACAGAGAAATGAAACACTGGAACTTGAGGATATGCCAAAAGGAAAAAGTGCAAATGGTTAAATGGGTGTTCAAGGAAAATTGCAAAGTAGATGGCTCAATTGACAAACACAAAGGAAGATAGTGACAGTAGCATTACTATTTCCTTCTATTGAGGTGATAGTCAAGTCACTAGTCCTCCAAGATCATAAAAGACCATCTGTTCTTGTTCTTGTCATTTTTCCTACTAGGGAACTTGTAAGTCAATATGTTGCAATGTACTCCTCTTCTCCTACTATGTAGTGACTCAATGAGACATCGCATCATCTAATGAATTAATGAATCCACTAGAGATGCTGCCACAAAATTCTTTTTGTAAACTAAACATTTGGAAATGAATAAGAAAGTATGTATATGCATCATGAGAGGAATTAAATAATGATAAAAAATTCAAACATGTTAAGAGGGAATGCCATTGAAGCATTCTTTTTTGGAAAAAAGTAATGCTAGATCACAATCATTTTAAAAAACAAAAAAGTACATGTATATGCACTATTTTGACATGATTTGAAACTGAACAGATAAATTGCAACACTTATGGAACAATATATTTCCCACTATACCAGTTTACCAGCTCACCTATAGATATTAAGAGCCTTAATAGCATCATGGTGTTGCATTTCAAAGAAATACAGGTAAACAATTGCAGTCAGTAGTAGCTACAGATCATGGATGCAATTGTCTAAGGAAGAAATTAATGCTTTGCACAATAACGTCAATTAAACCTTGATGAAGAGTTCATAAACAACAACGAGTAAAATTCAAGGGGTTGATGATGAAAAGTCAAGAACTGCATAGAAATGGCTAAATGTGGCTATGGATTTCATCATTATGTATTGAGCCTTTCTGAGAAAAAAGCTCTCAAATCACTTTAAACATGTATATAACTTGTGAATATTTAACAAAAGAGAATTAAATATACTTGGGTCAATTCATTTCCCACTCATCAACATACACATACTTATCCACTTTCCCAAAGTATATGATTTTTCCAAGTGATATTGTGCATGGTTATTACTTTGGCATAATTCAAAGTTAAGTGCATTATTGACATTTAATACATCTGTGTAGTTATTCTATATTCAATATCAAACATGGGAGGTATATCAAACCTACTTCTGGATATCAAATCGGGAAATTATAAATATTGAGTTTTTCATATGTCTGAGTTGTAATATTAATATGTTGAGCATTTGGGTTCTTAATAAATGCACAGGGCATTGGCAATGTCAATGTGAATGTGTCCATATTCAATGTATACAATGCACCATCACACATAGTTTGAATGAATTAACCCATCTCTACCTTGCTTCTACAATGTAGCTTGATTCGAGATCTATTGAAGATAAAATATTATAAAATAGATAATAAATAAGAAATACAGGAAGATCAGCCCAATCAAAAAAAAAATTACTTCTAGGTTTTGTCAAGGGGGAATATTAACCTAGCACACACTAGGGTCAATCAGTACTGAACCCAGCTATTGCAAAGCTAGAGAATGCATAAGTCTTAGTTCCAATATTTGATATGATGACCATTTATGTAAACTCAAGAAATGCACCAGAGGTTGGCAACTTCAATGTCCATATGATGAAAAGGGTTAGACAAACCTATGACAGTATTCCTACTCAATGTGCCCAATGTACAGTCTAAATTCAATGCACTATCAATCCCACCATCACCTTGGTTGTAAAATTCCTTGCAATATATTTATGGGCTCATGTCAATTTTTCCTTCATATCTATTTCAAACAATTTTTCTGGGTGCACTATCAACCCCACCATCGCCCTGGTTGTAAAATTCCATGCAATAGCTTTCTCGGTTTATGTCAAATTTTCATTCATATCTATGTCAAAATATTTATCTAGATGCTATTTTAGGCACTTTACTAACAATTTTAATTCAGAAGATACTCATATTAAATGACATGCACCAAAAATTAGCCACCCAAAGTTCAAACTGACATATTCCAAGAATAATATTCACATAGGACTGCCAAATATAACTCAGAAATAGGAGTAATGAGTATTCATATTAATTCCCAGAATGACATCCACTACAACTAGAAGACTACCAATATTTTATGTTGTCAATAAACACATCTAAATAAGGGACACTGAGTATAGAAACTTGGGATTGGTGCGTTCCTTTTGATGGTTTCCAGATGATTGTCTCACATGCAATGAAGAGTCCAAAAGTTCATTTTATGCCCAGATGTTTGCATTCACCCATACTAGAGATAAGAAACTTGTGTTTCCCTTAGTGAGAAACAGTAAATACACAAGTTAGTGATGTCAAGACCTCTGGATAGTGTAAACTCATACTCATTTAGCTTATACACAGCCTTAAGAGAGTAATTTTCTTGGTCGTTGCAAGGGTGCACAACAAATGTTATACAATTAGGAAACTCGTGCTAATAAATATGATTACTCATCCCTTCTTAGCATATTTTTCTGGCAGATGGAATGTGGAATATCGGCCCTCAAGCTCAAGTAGATGCAGTCCAACAACTCCAACTAGAACTAAGAACTTCTAAATGCATGTTTTAGCTAATAAAATAATGTAGCTTGACCATAAAAATAAAAGGGGACTCGTGTAGTAAAAGATTAAAGTTTCGTTTCTATCCCTTACAAACTCATACGATGCCACCCAAAAATTTGAGGTGCTATAGAATGGTAGTCATGCATATTTCTTCTTCACATTGAACCAAAAAGAGAAGATCCAACTCCCTTACCCTTGGTGTTTGCAGAGGCGACGGATGCAAATAAAATCCCTTATCCGCAATGACCATCTCCTCCTGTGAAATTGAATATTCATCGCATGATGTCGAATTGGAGGGGCAATCAAAGGGATCAGAGCCAAGATGCATCACTGGACTGAGAATGAGTGATGGGAGATGGAGCATGATGGGCGACAAGATTTCAAGTGGCGGCACTGCCCTAGTAGATATCCTTCCATTCAGATTGAGGTGGAGAGGATTGATCCCCAGACCTATCTATAGATTTCTCAAATTCTAACACCTTTCATGCAGCTTGAACGTGGGTTTTCGAGGACCCACTTCAATTCCTGGAAGTGAAATATTAAAATTTTTGGATAGGAAGAGGATTCAAACATATAAATAACACCAGTATTCCACACATGAAACAATCAGTTGCAGCTCTTCAATTAATCTTCAATCACTCTAAATCACAATGAATACAATGAACTCGGTGAAGGGTATTTAACCTAACATGACATGCACACACTCTCACTTAACTCACTCCCTAACTCACTCACCAAATATATCTATCACTCAACTCAACTAACTCACTTAACTGATTGTATAACTATGCATGCAGGAGGTAATTACGTATTTTAACACTTCCCCTTATTTATGACCGCTAAACTAAAACATAACTCATGAAAAATCAAACATGACTGCTGGTCTATGTCTCAGCTAGGATTACAATGATTCAAAAGTTTCACAACCTTTCATTTTCTTTTTCTCTGCTTCCAAATTCTATATCCTTCAAATTGATTCATTCTCTATTGTGTTTGCTTGTTGTAGGCTTTCTTCACTTGTTGCTACTACAAATTTTGTTTGACTTGTCTTGAATTTGTGCTAAAAAAAATATGATATTGTCTTCTACACTTTCCTCTTCAAATATTTGTTCAAGCATGGACTGTTGCCACAACATTACATCTTCAAATTGTCTTCTTTCCTCTGCTTATTGCGCTTCATATTCCTAACTTTCTTTCTGCCATATTTCATGATAGCAGAATATTATCTCTTCTTGACTCCATTGTGGAAAAATGTTTTAACTAAATTATTCCTTGTTTTCAGAAACTCACACATCATTCTCTTCACATGCATCATGAAGTACTACTGCTTTCTTCAATTCTTTTATTCCAAATTCTTCTTTAAGACTCTCATCAATTTGTTCAATGGGCTTCTGAATCCATTCTTCAATGGACTTCAAATCTACATCGAACTTATTAACAACCTTGTTTTCATCTTCTGCTCCCATGCTATTTTGAGTATGTGCATATTCAAAAAAATGTTAAAAACATCTTTATTATGCTCTTCAGTGAGAGCTTATTCCTTTTCCTCTTACTTGTTTACCTTATTTTCAACTGTTTGAGGGTTGTCTTCCACTGTTATGCTGTTAGTGGATATTCTCATTAAAAAATCTTCAATCACTTTATCGTCTTCTTGATCATTAGTTGCTTTTAGATCATGTACTATTTCATGAGTAGTTTCAACTCTTGCATATCTCGCTGCTACAAAGGTAGCTTCAACCTTCAATACTTCGTCAGACATGGCACTTACCATATTACCGTAATCAATCCTTGTTTAAAAAAATAAACCATGAATATCATCAACATAATGTTCATCCACCCTATGGTGGGATATCCAAGCATGCATGTGATTATTATCAATTTCAGCGACAATTTCATCTTTACAAAATTTATCAGCTGCTTCTAGATTGACCAAATCACATCTAACTTTGTAGTCATCATCCACATGTGTTTCATCACAGTGGGATTCGCCATCTTCTGCACCATCCAAATTACTGTGGAGTGATTGAGAATTGATATGCTCAAGCTCTGTTTCACACATAGAGGCTTCAACTTCTCTCTTTGCAATCTGTGTTGCATCTTCCATATGCTTGCTTGCATAATGGGGTTGACCATCATCTACACCATCCACGTTATGGTGGAGTGCTTCAACATTGATATGCTCTTGCTCTGTTTCACATACAGAGGCTTCAACTTCCCTCTTTTCAATCTTTGTTGTATATTCATCATCCATATGCATGGTTGCATAATGGGTTTCACCAAGATCTGTTGTCCTCTTAGAGTCTTGCTCATCTACTCTTAGATCTGCATCTAACATATTTGCATGTGACATATCCTAATGCTACATGTCACTCCCCCTTGCACCAAATTTTTCTTTCAGGATCTTCCATGATTCCTTCGAAGTGGTAGATTTTGCTACCTTGCCCATAACCATTTCATCCATTCCATGCTGAATGAAACACAAAGGTAGGGACTCGTTGTCTTTTGCTGGATATCTCAATTCGTTGAATATGGTCTGAACCTCTTTAAACACGACAATAATTTTTTCCTCTTCCCTTTTATCATTTTTCTTAGTCTTCTTCAGTGACGCTTTGAGACCCATGACTGATGGCATAGCTGCTTGCATGCTTCGATGAGGTTACCTTGCATATCACCCCCGAAAAAAGATATGAATTCTAATATGTGCCCTCGTAAGGCACAATATTCACTAAAAAACCTATCATGCTTGACAAAACACCAAATTTTTTTTTATACTAACAGAATTTGCAAATCCCTAAAACTTTCTTTCCATTTCAATAAAACCCTTAAAAAATATTCTTTATACCATGCAAATTTTTTCGAATCATTAAATCTCTTAAACCCTTTCCTTTTATTAAATAACATGCACCTTTGATAAAAATAACTTTAACCAAAATCCTCTTTATAATATTCAACCATTTAATAAAAATTCCTTTCCACTTTAATATATCTCATCCAAAAAAATCATTTTGAATAAATTTTCAAAACCTCTTTTTGAAGACCTTTAAAACACTCCTTTTATAATCACGTGAGCTTTTAATTTAACAAATATCAAACCTTTTCAAATAAAAAGGTTACGTATTAACTAACCAATGTATTATCCAAAGCTTTCATTCTTTGCAAAACTCGTATTGACTTCCCCACACTACCGCTTGTGGAGAGTACAATAGGAGTGTATAACCCTAGTCATGTTAAATGTTACCGCATTAGTATGCTAACACTGTTGAAATGAAGGAACCTTGGGTAAGTGTACTAGTTATAATGCAGTTTTCTGCAAATCCCTTCAATGTTATAACACTCTGTATACTATTAGAGGGAGCTTTATAGCTCAAATCAAGAGAAAACAATTGCTCCTCTTCTCACTCATAGATTGCTGCTAATTTATCCTCTTTCTTGGATCCCCTCACTCACCAATCGTTGCTAATCCATTCTCTCTCTCTTCGATCTTTCAATCAGCTCTGATACCAAATTGTTGGATAGGCAAAGGATTCAAACACAAAAATAACATAAGTATTTCACACACGAAACAATGAGCTGTAGCTCTTCAATTAATCTTCAATCACTCTAAATCACAATGAATACAATGAACCCAGTGAAGGGTATTTAACCTAAATTTACATGCACACACTCTCACATAACTCAAATTTACCAACTCTCACTTAACTCTCTCAACTAACTCACTTCACTGATTTTCTAACAATGCATGGAGCATGTTGGGCGAGAGGATTTTGGGTGGTGGCACCACTCTAGTAGATATCCTTCCATTCAGATTAAAGTGGAGAGGATTGATCCCTAGACCTATCTGTAGATTTATCAAATTATGATGCCTTTCATGTAGCTTGAAGGTGGGTTTTCGAGGACCTACTTCGATTTCGAGAAGTGAAAGATTAAAATTTAGTTCTATCCATTAGAAACTCATACCGTGCTTCCCTCCACTCAAAATAAAAAATTCAAGTTGTTGAATATTTCCGCCACTCAAAATAAAAAATTCGCAAAAATTTGAGGGGTTGAATATTGACGCCACTCCAAATAAAAAATTCCCAAAAATATGAGGTTTTGAATATTTCCACCACTCAAAATAAAAAATTAGAGGTGTTGAATATTGGTAGATGTTAAATGATAGGTTCAATTCCTTTTTTTTATTCAGGTGTTATTCTTGGACCATGATGTAGCCCCACCAGTGCCTAACTAAAAAAAATTAACAAAAACAGAAAAGATATAATTAACAAACAAACAAAAAAACCCCAAGGAAGAGCTAGATAAACCCAACCAAAAGAATTAAGTTCTAGGTCATCTCAAATGGAATACTAAACTAGTACAAACTCATCTAACCCCAAATATTTCAATCAATACTAAGCCCAAATATTTTGAATATTGAGTTTGCATATGACTAAGTTCCAATATTTGATATCTTAATGATTTGGTTAAAGTTGAGAAACTACATAGATTGGCAACCTCAAGTTGACTACAATAATGACATTTAGACTGTGCAATTATTTAATTTAATGATTTTAGTCTTTTGGAAACTACATGTAGTATTTTTGGCTCAACGGTGCCCATGCAATAAATTCTTGTTGAGAAAGATCCATATTACTAAAAAATAGATTTGGTGCTTGTAGGAATTTGTATGTTCTATGGGGCTTGGATATAGCCAATATGTATGTCTTTCTAGGGGAAAGAAGAGAGAGAGACTATGAAGAGTTGATTGGAGGAATGAAAAAGACATTGATATTGAAAGGGATCGTCATTGATGGAAGTGAAAATATTTTGAGGAGTCCTACGAGTTATGGAAGTGAAGATTTTTTTCCTTAAGAAAGTCCAAATATAGTGTTAATTATTGTAATTGATGATAAATAGTAATTCAACAACCAATAAATAATTGCATCTCTACATTGTTTTTAGGGATAAATTTTCATCCTACCATATGCAGCTACTTCTCATTGTCATAAGTGATGATAAAGAAAAATTCAACAGCCAACAAATAATTGAATTTGGATGCAGAGTTAGTCTATTGTATGTAGTTACTTCTCACTTCCATCGCTTTTTGACATTTGTACATATTGCATGAAGAAAAATCAAACCATTGATATATACTTCAAAGGAGTTGTAACATAAGTCTAATATTGATGAGTAAATTAGAACTTATCTAGATAATAAAAAGCCCAATTTTTATATAATGTCATAATTCCATTTGTAATATCAATGACT
>JAXQQM020067839.1:0-71211 GCA_034641835.2 Pinus albicaulis | reverse complement strand
AACTTCAGACCCGAAAAAGATTAGGGCAGAATTCATTTGGTTTTCGCGTCACAAAATTGGCCGACGTCAGCAAGCTATTTTGGAACGCGAATTGGTTTGAATTATGGTTTATCGCCGTTTGAAGTCCGGTGGGCTCGACTTAAGAACAATTTTGTTTGATCCCATCTTATAAAATTTGTGTTGGTTTTCTTTGATAATACACATATTTATAATAAATCATGGGAATACCAAACTAAACATGTGGAAAAGTTATATAAATAATTATTGAGAACAATCATTTTTATGTAAAAATATCCAAATGTGCTTTTGGGAAATAAGAATTCGAGTATTTGGTTCATATTGTTTTAAAGGAAGGAGTGAATTTGGAGCCTCAAAAGATGAAATATATTACAAAATGACCTATTCTTAAGAAAATCAAGGTTCTTAGAAGATTTTTTAGACTTACATGATATTATTGATCATTTTTTAAGAATTATGCATGCATTTCAAGTCCACTCACATATCTCTTGAAGAAAATATCATTTATATGGAATGATGAGGCTACTTTGGCATTCTCTCTTTTAATGGATGCCATGTCTTCTACACCAACATCGGTTGCACCTACTTTTGGTAAAACATTCATAGTAGAGTGTGAGGCACTAGGACAAGGAATTTACGTAACATTAACACAATATGGGATATCATTGGCTTTTAAAAGCAAGGAATTCAAAGAAAATATTTGGTGAAATCTACGTATGAAAAATAAATGGAAGCAATATTACATGCAATAAAAAATGGGGATAGTATATCATTGGGAGGCACTTTAAAGTCAAGATATACCATGATAGCATAAAGTATTTTTTGAAGCTATGGATTTCATTGGAATATTAACAAAAATGAGGAGAAAAAATGCAAAGTTTTAATTTTGAGATAATCTGCAAAAAGGGTAAGGAAAATTTAGTACATGATGCTCTTTATAAAATAGAAGAGGCCTCAAATTTATATCCAATTACATTTTCTATTCCTAGGTGGCTAGAAGAAGCTTGCCATAATGGAAAAATGACAATAGTATTAAACAAAAACTAAAATTTATAAAGGATGGGATGAACTCTATGGAGCATTGGGAGTGAAAGAGAGATATACTTTGGTGCAAATGTAGAATATTTTTATGCACGCAAGCATATTTGAATAAACAAATATTAAGGGAGTCCCATGTCTCTCCGATGGTAGGACGCAGGGTTCCTTAAAACATCTCAAAGGATCAAAAAATATATTTTTGGAAGGAATGAAGAAAGATATTCAAAATTTTGTAAGAGAAGGTCAGGTTTGCATAATAAATAAAAGAGAGATAGTAAAATATATAGGGTTACTTCAACCATTCCACATACATATTCAAAGACTAGAAGATATATCAATAGACTTTATTACAGGGTTACTGAAATATAAAGGTAAGTATTACATTTTTGTGGTCATTTATATAGACAAATTTTGTAGATTTTTTTTGTAGAGCTCAAATTACATAAACAACAAGCCAAGTGGCAGAAGTGTCCGTGAAAGAAATTCATAGTCTTCATGGTTTTCCTAAAGTAATAGTAACAAGAAACTTTTGGAAATAATTATTTAATATGAGTGGAGAAACACTAGCTGGCATGAGTTCTACATATCAAACACAATCAAATGGTCAAACAAAAATAGTTAACAAATGTTTTTAAGGTTATCTACAATGTTACTCTTTAGAAAAGCAATCTTAATGGATGAAGTGGGTTCCTCAAGGAAGAATGGTAATATGATACTATCATACTACCTATCACACATCTACTAAAATTTCCCATTTAAGGCCCTTTATGGATATCCAACTCCTAGTATCTCATACTTTTTGCAAGATAAGTCCAAAGTATAGGAAACAGAGTCACATATGGAAAATACTAAAGAAACTTTGAAAATTATTATGGAAAACCTTCAAATGACATGAAACATGATAAAACAACAAGGGGAACAACATTGAAGTGAAAGATAATTCGAGGAGGGTAATTGGGTATTTTTTAGATTATAGCATTATAAGCAATCTTCATTCAAGAAAAAGAAGAATAAAGAATTAGCTCAAAAATGCAATGTGGAAAAAGTCGAAGTCGGGATTAAATCGGCAAGGGTCCAAAAGTTGAAATACTCAATAAAGTCGGGATTTTTTTGAAAAATTTGGCAAAAAGTCGGCAAAACTAAAAAAATACAAAAATATTCATTTTTGGAAAAAATCCTGATTTTTTCAAAAAAAATTAAAAAATTATTAAAGAAACTACCTCACTCAAGATTTTTTCGAAAAAGTCGGCAAAAATTCAGGACTTCGAGGATAAAATCGCGACTTTTTCAGGGATGAAGAAGTCTGCAAAAAGTCGGCCAATAAAGTTGGCTCCAGGAAAAATTCGGGATTTTTTCAAAAAGACGGGACTTTTTGCCGACTTCTTCCACACTGCAAAACTGTTATGGCCCTAAATAATTATTCATAGGATTGCACAAGTGGTATAGAAGTTATATTTTCCTTCTTCTTGCATTCATAAGGTTTTTCATGTATCTTGCCTAAAAAAGGTTTTGGGAAAAAATATGCCAATGTAAATATAACTTCCAAAATTAGATGAAGAATGAAAGTTGATTCTTGAACCACAAAAAGTTATAGATAAACATTTTGTATCTCTTTGACATATAACCATTATGAAGTACCTAATCAAGTGGAATAATATTCCTCTAGAAGAAGGTACATGGTAAAATGATCAATTTGTGATGAAATACCCACGGCTAAAGGGTTCGTTTGAAGTTTTGACAAAGGTTTTGTTATATGTTTTATATAACACGCGGCGGAATAGTTTTATTGTTTGTTAAGGTCCCACACAGTGATCAAATTTGAAGGGCATGTCCGAATTTCAATTAGAAGGGCATATATCTATGTCGCCCTTCCATAATGAAAAGCTTTAAAAAAAAAACTTTTCAATTGACCACAATAAATTATTTTTACATTTCATTTTCAGAAAGACAAAACCATCAATCTTTATATTAATAAAAGGTTGTTACATATACAACAATGAAGAAGGCTCCATCTTTCATTGCTTAAATATCTCATTGGCAATGTCAACATAAGTCTTGAAGACACTATTATAAGAGTTTGGATACATACCACTGGGATATAGGAGATTGAACTTATGTGTCAGATTGTGTAATGCAATTTTGACTTTGTCTCACAAGGAGCAGCAGCATGGAGGTCTGGATTTTTCTTATAGAACTTTTTTATTATTATTTGAAACGTTGTTCATAGATATGAATACAACAATGAAATTATGAGCATGGTGGACAATTATTCAAGCTCATGATGCCAAACCATGATGATGTAAGTTTGGAATTTAACATTTTTACATGTTAAAGACAAATAGTCAAAATCACTGACAACTTAGTATGCCATAATTAATAATCATTCCCTGTTCACTTTTGTTAATAGTTTTATGTCACACGATGATGCAGGGGCATTAGGCACTAGCCAGCAATGTAGGAGGTTTTTTCCACATGTTGTGGCTAGGAGGGTTCGAAAACATTTGAGTTGTAATAGCTAGGTGTCAATACCTCAGCTGACTGTATTACTTAGACTAGTTAGAGTTGTAGGAGTCAAACAGTTTCAGTTAGTTGAATTATTATAATTAGACCTTTTGATTTCTAGAACGGTCCTCTCAGAGGAACCGAAGAGCCATATGTTATGTATATAAATTGTAATTCCTCGGATGAATAAAAGTAGAGAGGGAAGAGGAGAGTAGAGAGGGGATTTCTGCAATAAACCTCTGTGTGTGAACAATTGTTTCCGGTTAAATGATTTCCAAGCTTAGTTGCCATTGAATTATCTCGAACTGCTAATTGTGAAGAATTGTTTAACTGTGAGGCGATTGGGTACTGATAATTCCATTCTTCTATCTTTGAATTCCCGTAAATTGTTGGATAACCCTGTGAACTCACCCCACCCAAAGGCGAGGTCTGTGTAGAGAACCGGGGTCGTGAAAACTGTTCAAATATAAAAATCCCGCTTAATAAAGAGACAAAATTGTTGTGCTTTCAGAACCTGACCCGAGGATTGGACATGAGTTAACAAACAAAAGGATAGCGGAACCAGACTTGCACTCGTGGTCAAGCCCTCTACCAAAACCACGAGCGGAATCACAAAAGTGGGTTGCCCATATCGCACCGCTTTTGCGGAGTAGGCGGTATTTCCTATTCGCGAGCGATTCCATAGGGAATGCGACACGTGGCGAAGTGACCCCCGGAAAACAACCGTTTAACCCACGCCATCGCACGTTAAAGCCCGACGTTGGAAGCCGAGTGAAATTGCCAAGAGTCGTTGATTTGGAGAAGGGCCATCGGACGGTGGTCGCACGTTGAACTTGCCCGGAGGTTAACTAAGGTGTGCGGAGGATAGCCAGGCACGATACGAGTGTTTGATTGGTTATTGATATATATAGGTGGGGCCGGAGTATAATGAAATTGTTTAATTAAACGATTGGCGGATAATTAGCATAAGTCTGGAGCGTGATTGTTGTAAGGCTGGGTGGTGAAATATAGAGCCGGAAGTTCATTACAAGTTATTTATTTAAAAAGAAACGTGGAGTATAAATAAAAAGTGTTGAAAGTTAAACATTGGTTATAAGGCTTGGAGATAATATAAATTCGGGAATATAAATTAAAGTCCAACCATTGTGGATAGTATTTATTTATCAAATTCTATGAATTTGATAAATAAACCCAAAGAAAGAAGAAGTCAATTAAGACTCAGGCTGGAGGAAAAGAACGGGGTACACCAAGGGAAAATGCTGACAGAGCGATTGTAGACACACCAGCTCTCCTTGGGGGTCCAATTTCAGTTTTGTTGCGTCACACGATGATCTCTCTTCTCCGGCATTTACTTGTATTGAAGATCACTATTCTAGGAATAAGGAGTTATTTTCTCCAAAAATAACCCTAGCCAAACATTGACAATGCATCAAGGATATCTTTCTATGCTTCATAAGTACATATGTTCTACTTCTAAATCATGTCTTGGAAGTGGTTGTTTTGCTAGAAATTATTCACCATTTGGTTTCATACCAAAGTCTTTTTCTCATTTTCAGCATCCAATACATGAAAAAGATAATGGTTTAAAACAACATAAATATTTGAAATTTTGCAAGAATTGTCTGGCACGCTTTGAATATGAATTTTGAAGTCAAGTGCATGATGCTATATAGGATCAAGTGTCATTTTGAATACCAAATGTTTCACAAGAAACTTCTCAACATGCTACCCTGCAGCAAGGATTAAATGACAATATTGCATCAACTATTTCCATAATAAAAGTGCACCTCGGCCATAAGACTAAACAACTACAAATGTTGTAGATATAACAAGACCACACAATCAAATGTATTCCACAAGGCCAATACTATATGAAAAATGAAAAGGAGTTTGCAACCAAAAATACCTTAGGCAACTAATTCAATTAGATACACCAAACCATCAGCAAAAAGGAAAACCAGCCTACTCAAAAGGCAAGCGTTTACCTCCTTGACAAAATTTTGAGTTCCGAAACAAGGGCCTTTATTGTCTTGTCAATGCCCCTAGTAATTTGAACGGGGTTTGCACCTGCTGCAACAACCTAAACAAAAAGGTTTCATTTCAAATTATTTTTCACAAATTTAAGATACAACCATTGTCAGTTTTGTATTTCCTAACAAGCTCATAAATTTTGACAAAAGAACCAAAATTTTTTAATACCTGATAGCAATTTTTTCACTCAAAAACTATCTTAGACTCAATAAGCCCAACCCAAAACTAAAAAACCAAACACCATAAGACCCTACAAAAATGAATAGATGATCTTAATCCAGTACTATCGACAAAATTTACCTTTACACCCTCACTTATTAAACCCTGTGCTGTTGAATTTTAACTTCAACTGCTGCAGAAGAAGGATGGATGCAACAACAACATTTTTTTTTCGAGGTTGCTTGCATGCCATCCAGAAATTTAATTTAGCATTTAAAATTCCTGCAAGTTTTTTTGTAGACTAGCCACAACTATATTTCTCAGATAAGATTGTATTTAAACACAACAATCGCGCATTAACGCAATTCACCAAATCCGTAAATTAAACAAACAGTAAATTTACCCGATGGGGCTGAAATTCAAAAGGAGGACACGTGGAGCATTAATATTGGATCGGCATGAAATCAAGGACCAAAACTCGAAACGACTCTTTCACCTTTGAGTTTTCAAATTATGCTTACCAAATCTAAGACATTTAAGAGGGGGAACTAATACAACGTTAAAAAGAAAACCAGAGCACACATCTACAAATTACCTCCTTAGCTACTGTCACACCATCATTAACTATTTTTGAAGAACCATGCTTGCTCTCCAAGACAACATTTTTCCCTTTGCCCCAAAGGTGACTCCAACAAGATCAGCAAGTTTGTTCACACCGCCTGCAAGACAAATTGACAATGCTTTTAGTAAGTGTGCAATTGAATGCCAAACCATATGCCAAAACAACCCTCCATGAAAAATTAAAATAACACATTAAAATCGAATATAAGTGGACAAGGAAAGATCCACCGTAGTGAAGTTTCACGTGCAGGTGACCTTCCTTTAAACATAATTTTTTCTCTGACCTGTAATTTTTTTGTCACTGAGCCATCCTTGTTGAAGTACAAATCCTTTTCCATAGCTCTTGTATTAACTACCTTCTCTCTGTCGCGTAATCTCAGAGTCCCTCTTCTGCTTGAGCGATTAAAGGAAATGGGTGAAAAAATTGAAAGAGAAGACAATTGTCTGCCATAATTATCAAACATTGCACCCAACTTCTTTCCCTTTCCATTGTTACCCAATGAGGTAGATGTGGCAATTGTTGTCATACTGCCCAAAGCAGAGGCCATCTTCTCTTATCCTGAATATAGAATTACAAGATCTTCATATTAGTATGAACCTTAAAAAACATTACTCCCATTGCTAAAAACCACTTTTAAGTTGTAACAGGCAAACTAAACAACTATCGCAACTTTTGGCAACTTCTGGAGCATTAAGAGAGAAACAACCAAAGAGAAATACAACCACAATCCTCATTTTAATGAGACCGTACTATATATTTGCATTAAGATAATAGAAAGAAATCACGACTATATTAAGGCCAGCACAAAACAATCTTTAACCAGTGTCTCTCGCGGCCTTCAGGTTGCCATGCTAGAGGTTGCATATTTTTAATTTAAATTCTCGACCTCTCGTGCCCATCTATGAATGCATCCAATGGGATATCTACATCAAATGCTCCTTTATATCCCCAAAAACAAATTCCCTACTACAAGAGCACCAGTATTGATGGATCACCCTACACCATCCCACCCACTAGAAACGGTGAAAAAGGAAACCCAAGAAACCTTCTGAAATATCTCAAGATGACTATATGGGTGGTTCTTATGAATCAACCAACCATTCAGAACATGCTCATCAATCCAAACCATAAGTATTATGTGACAATATTCAAGCAGGCAGTCAATCGGATTTCTCAAGCTATGTTAGAGAAACCCTAAACTCTCACTGAAAATAGGTGAAATGTGGCACCACTCAGAGATTGACATGTGCCAATTGGTACAAGTGGTAGACAATTGGCATGCTCAAACAACAAGGTGATGCAGGAATGACATGAGGGAGAAAATATTAGAAAAGCCCCAAATCTAGAGAACTAAAGCTCATCACCAACCTGAGATTGACAACTTTACATGATGTAACCTATGAAATCGTAAATGGAGAAATCATAGTAACAATAAATTAACCTATGTAACAATAAAGTCGGATTCATCCTGGGAGTGGTAATGGGAGAAATCATAGTGAACAACAGGAAACATGCGTAGTTGCTTACAATCAAATAGATGAAAAAACACATACAAAAAACCTAGATAATAATCATGAACAAGCTTAATATTGAATTATGAATTGTAAAGGAACTTAAAAAATGTGACATTACGAACCTGGTCAAGCGCACAAGCAAAAATATCCTGGACATGACCCTGGTTGACAAGTTGTATTGCTCATGATGCAAGAGGATTTGTACCTGCACTGCCAAGTCAATCAAAATCCATCACTATCTATACAATAAATACAAGTAATTGATGTAGTATTTTTTACTCTAAGATGCATTCTTATGATAATGTTAGAACATATGTTGAAAATGTCAAAACATACTTGAATAAGCTCCTCTTCGTTTCAAGAACAATTTATTGGAGTCACATGAACTTGGAACAAGCCTCCCACGATCTGAAAGAGTAGCAACTAAGTCAATAGTGACTTTTTTGTTGCTACGCTGGATCAAGGGAGGTTTGCTCCAAGATTAAATCGCTCCAATAAATTATTCTCTACTAAACAAGGCCAACCACGTGAAGGTGGAAGCTCTTATGGCCCCTCCCCCCCCCCCCTCACATCACTCTCAATTCCCCAATACCCAATCTATATTTCATTTTTTACTTTCATGAGCATTAAAAAAAATATTCAATAACTAATAAAAACAATTCAACAAAAAGTACGCAAGGAAACATTGCAATTACTGCTTGACATAAAAATAGTATGATAAATGAGTTTTTTATATAACGCAAAAAACGTTCCAAGTATGGTAACGTTTGTCTTATAATAATACAATATTTTACATTATCAAATTTTTTTTTTCTTCTTCCTATTTCTAAAGCTCCTAATTACATCATCAATATCATCGTGCTCTGCTCCTATTTCGTGCCTTTCGACCCGCACTGCTGACCTAGTTGCGTAGTCACGATGTCTGGTCTCATCCAGTGACGGGGCATCGCCTACAAAAACAGATAATATTAAATTTTAATTGTCAGTTTTTAAATATCATCGAACTAGTTCGGTAATATTAATAAAAAAAATTGCAATGAGATTATTTACCTGGTGCACCAGTTGTCGCCGCTGACCTAGTTGCGTAGTCACGATGTCTGGTCTCATCCAGTGATGGGGCATTGCCTACAAAAATAGATAATATTAAATTTTAATTGTCAGTTTTTAAATATCATTGAACTAGTTCGGTAATATTAATAAAAAAATTGCAATGAGATTATTTACCTGGTGCACCAGTTGTCGCCGTTGAGACTGTTGCCCTGTCTTCCTCTCTGGTGGTAAGATCCTCAAGGGAAACATTCTTTGTCATTTAAACAAAAAATGTTATAAGGACAACCATCAAGGTATAATTAGAAAAAATTATAAGTGGAAATTAATTACCGTCACGGCCCTCACTGATAGTAGCATTGTCGACCTGGTCCCCACTACAATGATCAGGTTGCACGTGAGGATCATCTACATCTCGCTCTAAAACTGGGTTATTTGCCTCGTCGGTAGTGCTGCTCCCTTGATTTAAACAAAGTTGTTAGACATTAAATTTATGGACGAAAACAAACATATTGAAAGGTTAATGTTTTACCTTATCAGGCATTCTAGATCTTGGGACCTGCCCCAAGCTTCTGCGATGTTCAACTACGGCTTGATAGCCGAAATGGAAAGCGATATTTCTATCTTCCTCTGTAGTTTCTGTTCCGAAGTCATCACCCTACATTACATATGATTGTGTATTTTTAATCATATTTGATAGGATTACAAAATCGTTGGAAGGCGATACAATTAATTATAAGATGTTTAGCTACTTAATTACAATTCTTGCGGCTAATTTCAAGTAGCCGCCCTGGCCTAGCTTGTGATGGCCCTTTTTTTCAATCCTAGCTTTGGTTGCCTTCAAGGTGTCAGGCAACCTAGCATCAAAATATTAAAGTTAGATATGACGTAGCACACTTTTATTTTAGACATAGAGAAAATTAAAGCTATTGAATTAAAGTTGTAATTTACCTTGCGGGTCCAGTTGGCATTTTTCCTTCTTTCTTTGCCCTTTTCTCTTTTCCGTCATGGATGAGTGCCCTCCACTAACTCTCTGGAACTGTGAGAGGACGCTCGTATCTAGGGTTAAATTGCAATTGCGTCGTATAGGTGTCCCTGGTATATTTCAAATATTTGCCAGCTACCCGAGCCATCGTTGTTCTGTCAAATGTGCCAACCCCCAAAAGGGCTTTAATTACCGTCACGGCCCTCACTGATAGCAGTATTGTCGGCCTGGTCCCCACTACAATGATCAGGTTGCACGAGAGGATCATCTACATCTGGCTCTAAAACTGGGTTATTTACCTCGTCGGTAGTGTTGCTCCCCCGATTTAAACAAAGTTGTTAGACATTAAATTTATGGACGAAAACAAAAATATTGAAAGGTTAATGTTTTACCTTATCAGGCATTGTAGATCTTGGGACCTGCCCCAAGCTTCTGCGACGTTCAACTACAGCTTGATAGCCAAAACGGAAAGCAATATTTTTATCTTCCTCTGTAGTTATTGTTCCAAAGGGCCGAGCTTGTGATGGCCCTTTTTCTCAATCCTAGCTTTGGTTGCCTTTGAGGTGTTAGGCAACCTAGCATCAAAAGATTGAAGTCAGATATGATGTAGCACACTTTTATTTTAGACATAAAGAAAATTAAAGCTATTGAATTAAAGTTGTAATTTACCTTGCGGGTCCAGTTGGCATTTTTCCTTCTTTCTTTGCCCTTTTCTCTTTTCCGTCATGGATGAGTGCTCTCCACTCACTCTTTGAAACTGCGAGAGGACGCTCATATATAGGGTTAAATTGCAATTGCATCCTATAGGTGTCCCTGGTATATTTCAAATATTTGTCGGCTACCTGAGCCACCGCTTTTCTGTCAAATGTGCCGACCCCAAAAAGGGCTTCTAGATAATCTAGAAGTTCTTTTTCAGGTTGGAATTCTGGGAATTCCACCCTGTACGTATGGTTGGGCCAAAAATTACCAACGCATGGCTCTCCAGAATCCTGTAGAACTCATTGTTTCCTACACAGAATAAAACCAAAAGAAAAAGAAGATATTATCATTAATTTAAAAATAAAATCATGATAAATATGTTTTAGATAAAGTACATGAAATAGTTAAAATATTAAAATTTACCTGGGAGTTGTACATGCTTTATAGGGACACCCTCATCGTTCACCAACAACGTGCCATTAATGGTCCCTGTGGAGCTGACACGTGTAGCTCCAGGAAACGCAATAATGTAGCTGGCCATATCAGCCTCATCATTGCCAACACGTTCAGTAGTTGGCTGGGTGTCAGCTTGGGCAGGGTGTGTTTCTTGGCTAGCACCTAAAGGAGTAGAAGGTGTACGAGAGGGTTGTTGGGCAATCTCTTGCCCTTGTGTCCCACTACCACCAACACCGGGTTCAGAAAATGCCAGAAAATGCTACATACAAAAGAACTTTTGTTAGTTTAGTCAATGTAAAAATTAAAAATCAAACTATCACAATTCATCTCATGCAGAACAAAAAAAATATCCTTTTGACTTTTTATTATTACCTGATATCTTTCTAGCTGCCCCATAAGATGTTGTATCCTCTCTTCTGTTTTAGGTTTTTGAGGCGCGTCTATCAAAGTATTAAATTCTGACCTTGCATCTCGTGCCTTTTTTTGCAACAAGAACACTGGAGATAGGGATGAAGAAATCTCTTCCTCAAAGAGGGAATCATCAGGCGTACCATGGCTAGGTGTCTGCATATTTGAACAAAATTAATATTATTTCAATTATGTAAATAACTAAAATACCTGAAGATAGAGAAATGCTGGCACATTACATGTTCTTCCGCTGGCCTCTTTCCGCGATCATCCCATCTCGGGGTTGTTCCTGCACTGCTCTGATCAGTCTGCCACATTGCAATAAAATTATAAATGTAAAAACTTGAAAACAATATCTAACTTGAAACACAAAATGAAAATTGAAATAATTTCTAATAAGACACCAGAAGACAGAGTTAGAGTTTCAAATATGCCTTGCATTGAATTCAATCCTGGAAACATGTCATTGCACATTAAGGCACCCAAACATTCAATCCACAAATGATATATTTAAGTAGGCTTCTCCTATTCTGGGAAAACACCATACCTATAATGCATTCACTTGCATGTATAAAAGGAAAGGAAAACATGTTTTCATACAACGGTGACAAAGGCATCTTGGGGAAAGGTATCTTCACTTTTTATTTATGTTGTTCACCCACACCACTCTCGTGTTTTCACTAATCCCGTTTTGTCATTTTTGGATTCAAATTAAGTTAAGGCCTTAAGTATTTTTTGACCTTTCGGTGTAGTTTTTATAAGTGGCATGTATGGATTTTCCATTAATTCTGCACTTTTTCTCTTCATACGCATGTTTCCCTGGAAATCAAATGCATGATTTAGTCCCATACATTTAACAAGTTGTTGGATCAACTCCATAGGAAATATCATGTTTCCTATTCAATCAAAATTTATCTCAGCTAGGGTAGGTAGGAAGGTTTTCCCTTTGTATTAATATGGCACTTCTAGCTTGCATTTTTATTATATCTTTCAAATTTAGTGTCGTTTCAATTAGGGCATGATTTTTTGCAACTTTCAAGGTGAGAATGAACAAAGACAAATTTTTGTGATGGATGACTGTATATGACTCCATGGCCAGAGGAAAAGTCACTAATCTACTTCTTCAAATATCTATAGTTCTCATTCACCTCATACGAAGATGGTCCTTGATTTTGAGCCAAATGTTGCAGCAAAAAGTTCCCCCCCTCCATAATTTGATAGTCAATGGAAATTTCTTAAATTGATGATGGGGCAAGATTATGGAACATTGGCACATACATATGTAATGGAATTCCAAGATCATGATATATGTTTGCATATGTTTATGGCAATGTTCCACCAAGTCCACAAATCGATGAATGATGAATCATATAATTGAAACAAATTTAAAAGTTAAAAGTTAAAACATACATCATACAATCATGCATGTAAGTTTGTAAGTTTGTAACTATATAATCATTAATGTAACTACTAACAATGTACAATGAAAATAAAGTTTAAGATATCATATGACATATTATATCAAGATTCAAAATAGAGTTTAAACTTAAGTTTACAACTCAAGTCTGAAACATAAAACTTAAACGCAAATAAGTTATGTCTGAAACATAAAACATAAAACATAACATATGAATATCAAATGATATCATCATATTGATAAATGAGCATAAATGCTCAAGTTAATGCCCCACTAGTCTCTGCATCCAACTTCTGCACGAATATATCAAGATCAACCATGTCACCATCTGAATCAGAATCACTTGGATTCTCAAATATGCTAAGTGGCACATCAAATTTTAACACGAAACCATAAACTAAAAGGGGCTGTGAGGGGACGTGAGGGGGCGTGAGGGAAACATCCCCTAGAAGTCCCCAAGACCCCGGAGCGCGAGGGGGCGAGGAATCTAGACCCCTAGGTGGGGGGGCGAGACCCCATGTAACACTGGTTTATGGAGGTGGTGGAGCAAAAAAGAGCTCAAATAGAGCCGAAATTTTTCACATAAAAAGGACTGTGGGCTTGACTAATGGTTCCATTTAAAAAATGATATCTAGATAGAGAATAAGTGTAGCATGCAAACATGCATTGAAAATCCATCTGATTTTGCATTGTATTACTTATGATGGATTCAAATTTGGGTTTCAAAATTCCAGGTTATGGCATGATTTTGTCGAGAAACCCTTAGTTGGATTCTCATGTTGGTTTAATTTATATTTTAAGTTTGTTTTGCAATCTTTGGGTGATAGTAACTCATGAACTAGGTTACCAATGTGTAAGAATCATATTTCAAGAATAAAGTTGTGATTTTTTTATATTATTATTATTATCTATTAGCTACGAGTATTGACACCTAATGCCTGGAATTTTGACATCTTGATAGCATGGATAATTTCGAAAATGTTTCTAGTAATGTTAACATAATAACTATCATTACGTGTCTTCACTTTTGTCACCATAATAGACCCGTGATATGGAATCATCACACAACTTCATATGCTATGTCCCAACAAGTTCAAACTGGTTGAACCTACCTCATAGTGTGGTTATTAAGGACAAGTTGCTTGGTATATAACTCGATAGCATAGACCGCGTTGCAGTTCTAAAAAGAATCCTCAAGTGTCAAAAAAAAATCACAATATGTTCTACTATAAAGCCTTTTGGGATACCTGAAATAATATATGTATCATTGATGACTTTTAAAGTATGACAAGATCCAGAGGGAAAGGAAATCAATGGAAGAGTGATCCACCAATGAGAACCTAGAATTTAGCATCAGATGAGTTAGAGTCTAGGAAATTGAAACCCTATAATTTTAATTATTGATGAAGGACATCACATAGGTAATTATATTTTCATGTAGAATAATCTGTTAATTCAAATTTAAACTACATAATATGAAAGGCATACCATAAATTTTTCCACGTGAGTCCAAACAACCTATAAAAATGGAAAACCTTCTTTTTCCATGGCAAATAATTTACCTTTCCTTTTTCAAGGCAATCTAAATCACAAAAAATATGAACTATACTGCACACATTCTTGGATAATGTGAAAGTGGAAAAGGAATACCTTACACAAGTGATGCACACATGTACATTTGAACACTAATAGATTTTTGTAGTTGAAATGCAATGCTTGTTTTCATTTAAATGTAGGGTTTTTAAAGCAGGGAGAAATAATGGCTGCCAAATTAATAAGCGTTTCTTTAGGAAAAATTTAAATCTTGTATTGGGTGATGAAGATAATAGAGGGTATTGAATCTTGACTCTTGACATCTACAGAGAACCCTACAGCCTAACACAATCCAATGGAATTGACCAAAAAAAACCAAATAGAGTCAACCCTACTATAGGAGGAAGGGCCTGCAGTAAGAACTTACCATTTTGCAAGAGCTGAGGGCGAATGCTGTTCTGCAAGAGCTGAGGGCGAACGCTGAGGGCGAATGCTGAGGGCAAATGCTGTTCTGCAAGAGCTGAGGGCGAATGCTGTTCTGAAAGAGCTGAGGGCGAATCCAGGGTGAATGCTGTTCTGCAAGAGCTCAGGGCGAATGCTGAGGGCGAATGCTGTTCTGCAAGAGCTCAGGGCGAATGCTGAAGGCGAATGCTGTTCTGCAAGAGCTGAGGGCGAATGCTGAGGGCGAATGGTGTTCTGCAAGAGCGGAGGGAGAATGCGCGCGTGATATCAGACGTTAATGTAGCACACATGTACATTTGAACACTAATAGATTTTTGTAGTTGAAATGCAATGCTTGTTTTCATTTAAATGTAGGGCTTTTAAAGCAGGGAGAAATAATGGCTGCCAAATTAATAAGCGTTTCTTTGGGAAAAATTTAAATCTTGTATTGGGTGATGAAGATAATAGAGGGTATTGAATCTTGACTCTTGACATCTACAGAGAACCCTACACCCTAACACAATCCAATGGAATTGACCAAAAAAACCCAAATAGAGTCAACCCTACTATAGGAGGAAGGGCCTACAGTAAGAACTTACCATTTTGCAAGAGCTGAGGGCGAATGCTGTTCTGCAAGAGCTGAGGGCGAACGCTGAGGGCGAATGCTGAGGGCAAATGGTGTTCTGCAAGAGCTGAGCGCGAATGCTGAGGGCAACGTCGCCCGCAAGAGTGAGCGAATGTGCTACAAGATATCAAACGTAGTTATTATGACACAAATACGAAACATTTTTATGTAGCGCCAGTGATATAAGTTTCGAATTTTTATGTAGGGCCCATATAAGTTTGGTATTTTTATGTAGCGAAAATAACCGTCGCTATACCGAATATGAAAAGGCGTCGCTATTAGGACTACAGCCCAAAACGCAACGGCTACACTCAGATATCGTGTCGCAGCTTGCGACGTTTAGAGTCGTCTCATAGCGACGCTTGGGCCATGGTGTCGCAATTATATCAGCTCTTCCTTTAAACGTCGCAATTGAGACACTATTTTAAGTGTCGGTATTGCGACACTTTTCTATAGACGTCGGTATAGCGACGGTTTCGGGCGGGATGGAAAAAATTTGGGAAAATTTCCGACATTTGGTCAAAAGCGTCGGAAACAGGTGTCGGAATTTCCGCCAAATGTAGTAGTGATTATTTATATCTGTCAAAAGCTTCATATTTCTTCCTCAAGAAATATATCCATGTATTCCTTGAGAAGTCATCTATAAATGAAACATAGTACACAGAATTTCCCAGTGATGGAACTGACACAGGTCCAAACACATCACTGTGCACAAGTTCTAATATCTTGTTCGCCCTCTTAGCACCAGAAGGAAAAGTCACCCGATTCTGATTCCCATATACACAATGTTCACAGAAATCGAAATCTAGAGAGAAATTAGACATACCTTATACCATACCATTTCTATGCAGTATCCGAAGGCCCTTCTCTCCAATATTTCCAAGCCTTTGATGCCATAACATGGTCTTTTCTCCAGAGACAACTAGGCTTTCCGCTCCACTTTCAGGAACCACATAACTGTTACACCCATCAATAACAGTGCTACCTGGTAGCTTGTACAAAGTTCCAGTCCAAAATCCCCGCATTAATACCAGTGATCCCCAAACCATCTTGCAGGCATCTTTCTCGAACATTGTTTTTACACCTGCATCATCCATCTTGCTTACAGAAATCAGATTTCTGGCCAATGCAGGAATATGCAGAACAACAGGAAGTGTTCTAATCCTTCCACCTTGAAGCTTCAGCTTGACCTTTCCACGTCTAAAGATTTTGGCCTTCCTACCATCCCCTAGGAAGACATCACCATCATATTTCTCATACTCGCAGAACCACTCCCAATGGAGAGTGAAGTGAAAGGATGCACCTGAGTCAATGAACCATGACTCATGATCTACATGTGTGTTTGAAGAAGAAGCCAAATACACATCCCCACCTTCATCCGAGGTGGTTTTTTCCTCTGCAGAAAGAGCATCATCAGATCCCTTTCCTTTCTCAGGAGCTTTAGATCTACAGTCCTTTTTGTAGTGCCCTTCCTTTCCGCATTTCCAGCATACCTTTACAAACTTTCTAGGAGATTTAGATCTCCCTCTAGATTTGGATCTCCCACTCGAAACCTTATTCTTGTTTCTGTTTTGGGACCTTCCTTGTACAGATAAGGCATCTCCATTCTGGCCCTCCATATTTCTCTGTCTCATTTCCTTTGACAACAAGGCTGAGACAATGTCATCAAAATTCAAGGTAGTTGTACTGCTACCTATTGCAATAACTAGACTGTCCGACGAATTTGGTAGAGAAAACAACAAACTGATGCACTTATCTTAATTTGATATTTTAATATCAACAAATGACAGCTGACTTACCACAGTATTGAAGGCGTTCAGATGCTCTATCACCGAGTCTCCATCCTTCATCATCAGGTTATATAGCTTTTTCCACAGGAACAAATTATTCACCAGAGACTTAGATTGGTACAAAGTCCCAAGTTTTTCCCACAAATTCTTCGTCGTAGCTTCCCCAGATACATTCAACAATATTGAATTTGAGACACACAACCATATTGTGCTCTTAGCCTTCCGATCCAGTTTCTTCCAGTCTTTATCTGACATTTCCGTTGGTTTAGTACCTGGATCTATCGCGATCCACTGATCTTTATCCACCAGCAGATCCTCCATCTTGAGCTTCCATAACTCAAAACTTTGACCATTAAATTTATCAATCTCTATCTTCCCACCACTTGCCATCTTCTTTCACCGCAAGAATCGATCCCGCAAATCTCCCACTGAACAGGGTCTACCTTAGGCCCGAGCAAAAAACCCTCAGCAGCAAAGGCGTCCCCTTGAATCCGAAACAACTCTGATAACAAATGTAGGTTTTAACCCTGAACAGAAATTATCTACACACGAATCTTATAACAGAAAATAAACAATAGCGAGAGCATAAAACATAAAACAGATAAACACAGAGATTTTCCCCTAGATCCCAAATCGGGACGACCAACTTGATTTTTCATTATATTCCTTTTAGTGTTACAACACATATATATAAATGTCGAAGCATACACAAACCCCAATCCATTAACCCTGGATTAGAACATAACCATAGTTCCCTTGACCGGATCTACAAAATACCAGGGTCGAAAACCATCGTACCCAAAAACCATGTGCAAACTTATGCACAAAACATGGGTGGGTCTGCATATGAGTGGGTCCGCACACCAAAACAATTTTCACCGGGGCGCTGCCCCGGACCCCAACAGTGGGGGCTGCCTCCCCCCTTGTGACCCCCTTGATGTGCCTGACGCAACGTACAATGCGTGGGGCTAGTCGTGGAAAGAATATAACACATACCCAACAGAGTATCAACGATTTTATGACTGATTGGCTATAAGGTGTTGCCCAGCAAGATGTCCATGAAAAAGATCAAAAATATAAAGATACATCATCGCCACCAAGCATCAAACCAAAGTTTCTAGAAATGATAAATAGGAAAAGATAAAAGGCCCTAAAAAACTAGAAGTCTAGGAAGGTAGGAAAAAAGTGAAATGAAGGTCATAAAACTCCATCATAATGTCAGAAGGTTTTCAAAAGATGTCTGAAAGGAGACCTCCATGGTTAAAATAAGATAAAACAGGTTTTCACTACAGCAAAGGGACAAATTGTAAAGAGTATCAGTGTGAAGGCTACCTAAACTTTCAAAGTAGAGTCAGAGGTCTACAAAATGATCAAATGAAGGAAAGCAGGAGGTTAAAGGTAAAATAAGAAATCAAATGGAGCATAAGTTCTACTGTTGAATGTTTAAGGTACCAAACTCCAAAATAAGTGTAAGAAGATTAAAACATTGTTTAACGGAAACACCAACAAGCATAAGTGGAAAAAAGGAGAGTAAAATCACTTTTTAAGATCACCCACAAAAGACCATTTTTATGCTTAAAACACCACCTACAAAAGGAAAAGGAAATATCAGGCAAAGAGATAAAAGACCAAAAGAAAAACATTAGTAAAGTGGGTTTTTGGTCTTAATTATTTTTCCAAGGGTATAAAAAAAATTGTGGTTATCATTCAAAATCATTTGTCATATGCAAGAAAGAGAGAAAAGCTTCCAATCAAAGAAATAAGGGTTTCTAGCAAAGTTTTGGGTAGGAGAAGCCCTGCGCTACACTCTTGTTGAGCAGCGCTACGCACCTGATTCTTCTCTTTGTGCATTTTTCTACTAGGCACTGCACTTTTGTAGTGGTGCACTACGCGTTTTTTGTGTGCACAACCGCCCGACCAACCCTTCCAGAGTTGCTACATGCTGGGTCATTCAGGCCTGCACAGAAGACCGCGCGACGGCGTATGGGAGTCGCTCGGCACTGCGCTTTTCGCATGCAGAAGGAACCCGACGCCCAACCATCGGTCGCTCGATGCTGCACTCTTGTGCATGCAGACACTGCCCAGAAGACCTGAAACCCCACTGTGCTACGTGCTCGGGCGTGCAGAGGCGACCCGACACCTCGTGCAGAGGCTTCCCGACACCTCGTGCAGAGGTCGCCTGATGCTCCACCGCGCTATGCATGGGGCCTTTTCCAGCCTGACCCGACACCTGTGTGCAGAGGCCGCCCGATGCTACACTGCACTACGCGCCTAGACGTGCAAAGGCTAGTCGACACCTTGTGCAGGGTCGACCCGACTCACCCGGGCTATGCTCCTGTGCTGCGCTTTCAGCCAAAAGACTCCTAAAAGTTGTTTTGAGCTTCTAAATTTCTCAAAACCTCTCATTTTGTCTGCTAGGCATCCTCAGAGCTTTCATAAAAGGTATTTAGACACTCTGTCTCCTCTCATGCTATTTTTTAAAGGGTGAAATTAAAAATAAAGCTAGAAACCCTAGAGGAAGACAATGTTTGGTTTCCATGCTAAGAAGTAGCTTTGCAAAACTAGCCCTCACACTGCCAAAATTTGACAGTACTATCTCCTCACCCTCTCACTCACCTCCTTCATATCATTACACAAGCAGTTTCAAGTTTTTAATTTTAAGACAAGAGCAAAGGGAAAAATGCCTAGAGAAGGCAGTGTTGATAGGGGCGAGGGAGGCCAAAGGCCTAGAAAACAGCAGATGAATGGTGGTAGAGAAAAAATATTTGAGCCTTTAAGCACCAAGGAGGTGACAACCTCCCCTACCACAATTGCATATTTCCAAGAGGTGGGATGCTGTGACTTCTGTGAAAGAGTACAAAGAGTCAAAAGTCACCCTGAGTTGACGAGACTTTTCATCCTAAACCTCCATAACCGCCAAGTACATCTAGCTGGAGTGAATTTTGAGTTATCCCCCAATATAATTTCCATGGCCACTGGGATACCTTGCATGGGAGAAAAATGGTTCAAACAGGTGAGTTTGGATTTAAGCCATTACTAGCCTTTTTTGAAACCAAGGTACCAAGATGATTGCAAAACCATATTTCCCTTTTCCCATCTCTTGGAAAGCTATGCCTCTCTAATGAAAGTTATCATGAAGTACTTCACTTGTGAGGGTAGGTTTTCTAGGCTCTATTCCTACCACATAAGACTACTCATGCATTTCACTAGGGCCAAGATGATACATTTTCCCTACTCTTTATATAAGTATTGATAAGATGTCATCCATTGTGCAAAGGAGACATCCTTCACAGAAAATGCAAAGTATTTTCCACCATTCTCTTATCAAAATTATTGTGTTGCATCAATTAGAGCAACAGGGTATCCCATGGGAAGTTTTCATTGCCCATGATGTTTTCACAAATCCACAGCCTCTTCCTTTGCAAAGTTTACCCTCATCATCCCATCCACCTTCCTCCACTCCTCCATCACCCCCCACTGACCATGATTCATCCTCTCCCCACAAAAACCTCCCTCTTTCACCTTCTCCTAAAGCCTCAGAACAAGAAGAAAGTATTGAAGAACATGAAGAAAGTAGTGACAAAGAGGAACATGGAAGTCAAGAAGAAAATGAAAGTCAAGAGGAAGAAACAAGTGATGAGGGAGAGGAAAATTAAAGTGAAGAAAGTGATTATGATGGAGAAGAGACAAAAGACAATAGGGGAGGAGAAAAAAATGATGAGGCAGAAAGTGACAGTCATGAGGAAGAAAATGATAGCCATAATGAAGAAGCAAATGATGAGGAGGATAACAATGGAAATACAGAGATAGAGGTAGATTATAAAGATGAAAACAATGAGCTAGAGAGCAGAGAAGAGGAAAAAGGAGACAGTGATAAGGAAGAGGGCAGTGACAAAGGTAGTGAGCCAAAAAGTGAACAAGAAGACAAAGGCAGTGAGCCAAATATTGAGGGAGAAACATATCAAGAACAAACTGAGACAAAAGACAGTGGGGAAGAAGAAATAAGTGACATGGCAGAAAATGAAAGTCAAGAAGAAACAGAGCATGACAGTGATGGTGAAGAAGAAAATGGCATGACAGAAAATGAAGAAGATCATGATAGTGATCAAGATGCAAGCAATGATGAAGAGACAAATTCTGAAAGCAAAGGCAGTGAGCTAAATGAAAAGGAAGTAACAAATGACACCCAAGAAACAAAGGCAGATTTTGATGAGCCAAACAATGAAGACAATGGGCCAAACAGTGAAGGGACTAATGGAAGTCATGAAGGTAATCAAGAAAACCAAATGACTAATAGCCCTAACAATAGTGACAGTAGTTATCCCATGAACTCAAAAGTCAGCCAAGAAGATGAAAATGTACCAAACAGTGATGAAGACACCTCTAACCATGACAACAAATAAAATAACAATGTAAATGATAATGTTGCAAACATAGAGGATGACAATGCAGAAGACATGGGAGAGGATGACAATGATGAAAGTCAGGATAGTGATGCTAGCATGGGTGAAAATGAAAATACCTCCCAAGAAGACAGTCAAGAACAAGATGAAGATGACACAAATGAAGATATCATTGATAAGAAGAAAAGCAGTCTTAAGGTCACCAACGATGAAATGAAACGTGTTAAACCTTGTCCTCTCACTTATCAAAGAGGATCAAGGCAAGTGTTTTCTACCTCCAAAAGGCAAGGGACCTTGCCATCTACATCAGTTCAAAGGCTTGACAAGGGAAAATAGAAGATGAAAAAGGATAAGAAAAATAAGGGAGGCAAGCAAACTAATCAGAAGCCAAAATTCATTGACTTAGATAGTGATAATGAAGATGAGGAGATGGCTACTAGACTACTACTCCAAAGCAAAGATGCCCAAATCAGGGAGTGGGAGAGGAATTTTGAGATGGCACAACGTTTCATTCAGTACTACAAGAATGAACACAAGCACTTCAAGAAGATAAAGAGAGGCCTTGCTCTCCAGAAAAAAATGACCAAACATTATGCCCTGAAAAGCAAGCTTGCTAGTGCCAAACTTAGGAAAGCCCTCATGGAAATTCAGGAACTAAAAGAGGAAAAAGGCCAATCTAGGCTTGGAATCTTGGCACAAGCATCTCTACAGGTCTCCCAAAATCCATGAGGCATTCATCCACCACATTTGGGAGAATTTTGACAAGTTTTTGTTCTTTGAAAATTTTGAGGCCAAGGGGGTAGCACACCTGGTGCTACGCTATTTTTCAGAGAATCTTCAGGAGGAAAGGCTTGCATTTTTGGGTTCCTAATCACTCATATAACATTCTCACAAAGTTTCAGATCAATTGGAGTTGTTTTGGTCCTCCAAAAGGGTAAAAAACACCCAATTTTTCATCATTCTGCCTGCTTTTCAGGACATATGCTCCTACCAGTATTGGAATTTTCAAATTTTGAATAGGTTACAGAGGTCATATCAGAGAACCAAGGGTAGATTTGGAAATTATACTTCAAGGTCTTTCCAACGAGTCATCACAGAGCCTTTTCCGACATCGGGAAGGCCTTCAAAACACTGCTGCAGGATGACCCATTTTTCCTACTCCTGTTATACGCCCTTGGCAAGGAAATTCACTTTAAAACACAGTGCTGCGCTCCTGAGGTTGAAAAGTAAAAAATGTACGCTTGGAAAGTTTTAGGAGGCTTCTAAGAGCCTAAAGGTCAATTTATTTGCTAAAAATGGCCGAAAAGATATTTGTTTTAGATATTTTGTGCCTTGGGCCTTGCAAGGCCTCAAGGGCAATATATATACTTCTGATTAGCCAATAGAATTCTAGATACTCTATTAGGTTTTTCTCCTCTTTGCTTGTTATATAGAGAATGAGGATTCATTGTAAATGTTGGCATTTGATGAGTTTTAAGAGCAATACATGGTTCTTTGCGGTTGAAGAGAAATTTGGTGTTGTGGAGCTTGTGGATGATTTGCCTTGATTGATGATGATGAAGGCTTGCTTGCAGGATCCCTGAGTTTAGTTATTGGTGAGGTATCTCTAGATTTGTTCATGTTTCCTTGTTTATCATTTTTTCCATCTTTTTATGTTGCAATAGCTCAGAAAAGTATAGGTTGAGAAATGTTGTTTGAGGCACCTCAATCCTCCTGTTTGCTATTGTCTTTACGTTTTCCTCTACTGGGTTAGTTTAAGGAATTCTTAGTTGCTCGTCCCACCTAAGCTTGTTTATTTCATCATTGGATTTATATGCTAGTTTACAAATATGATTTATGGTAAGCCCTGCTTATTTGATGCTATCTAAACTCTATCTTGAAACCTCTCTTTGTTGTATCGATTGTTAGGTTAAGCCAAAGAGGTCTTGTTTCGATCTTGCCCTTTGTACATGCTTATCAGTTTGCCTCAAAGTTCTTTATAGCTTGGTTTATGATGTTTAGGATTTTCCTCTTCATGGATTAAAGTTATCTGTGATCTTAAATGTTTTCTAAAGCTTGAAGGTGGAATCACTAGAAGTTAGATGAGTTTCTTGCCTTCCATATTTCATTGGAATTGTGTACCTTGAATGTTTATTGGTTTAAGTATTTTCATTGAGTAAATGGTGTGCCCTATATCATGATTAGTATCTTTGCTTATGAGTATTTAAGACCTTCTTGTTCATAGGTATTTGACAAAGTATTGTTAACTGCTCCGTGCCCTACCTTGTTTCCCCAACTTAATGTCCATCTCACCTCACCCATAAACTTTAAAGATCCATTGACTACACTAGGTTTTCCCTGTGATGTACCCCAATTCACTATTGAGATATCAATGAATTCATAGACTCTATAACCCAATGTTTGATAACCTCTTATTCCACCTATCCTACTTGATCATCTTACTCAACCAAAGAAACAAACAAACCCTACACTTAACAACTAGCCTAAAATCAACCATCTAAAGTGAACAAGTTTACATCCTTCACACATAATAGAGAGAGCCCTCTTTGAGTCTAGGAAGACTAGGTCCTAGGACTCCAAAGACTAGTCTGACGTTACCCTATGCATTTGGTCTAACAATCTGCTAAATCATGGGACACTAACAGGTCCATCAAATAGTTTTTTTACATCCATCCTTTGTTTGGTTACTTATTAATTTTAAATAATTTTTACATCTCTTTTCTCACTTACCTTAATTTTCATAATTTTTTTCATTCTATAATTTAATTTAGTTATTATTATCTTTTTTATTAGTAATAATTAAATTTTTATTTAATATATATATTTTTAAAATTTCATTATATTATATTTAATTTAAATTTCTTCTTTTAATTTATATAATAATTTTCGTTTTTAATATATTCTTTACTTAAATTTTTTTATAATATTAATTATGATTTGATACTTCGTTCTATCTATTCAGTGGTCAATCGATCGATCTAGAGATTTATCCATTCGTCCATTAACTAACCTATACTTTAGGTTTCTTAATTGATATTTTGACCCAACGTCTCTTTAATTTAATTTTACTTATAATGATTGAGTTCAATTTCTTCTTTGTTTACTTATAATGATTGAGTTGAATTTGTTCTTCAAACATATTTTTTTTTGGTGAGGAGAAAGGCTATGGAAGAAATATTGTTATATTTTATTATATAAAACTTTGATTCATTTTATATATATATATATATATATATATATATATATATATCATTTAAAATTATAGAATCAATTTATTATTTTGATTTTTGAACTACATATTTTGTCAAGTTAGACATTAAATTGGTGTATGAGACCTTCTTATTGGTGAGACAAGAGATCCACTTTCTTGCAACAATTTGACTATTAAGTTTAGAGAAAAATAAAAATAAAAATAAAAATAAAAATAAAATAATAATATATATATATATATATATATATATATATATATATATATATATATAACCAATTTAGATTTATCTTCATTTCAGATCTATCAAGTGTCGAGAGGGATCAAATCTCTTGAGGTGCAAATATTTTTTTAAGTTTTACAATTAAAAAGAGGTTTGAGCCTATTTTTTCTCTCTTGGCTCTTTAATCTAGGCTGCTTTATTTACAATGATCCTAAGCGATTTATAATTAATAAGATTATCTCTTTATCACTATTTATTAATAAAGGTTGAATGGGCCTAATAGTTAAGAGCATGTGTTTCCTCGTAAGAGGTCAGAGGTTCAAAACCATAGGGGGTAGATTATGTTACCAATTTGGTGTCTTGCTTGTTGTGACCTTAATTGAATAATAATAATAACAATTAATTAATTAATTATTATGTTACCAATTTGGTGTCGTGATTAAATAATAATAATAATAATTTTTTGTGGTTTACAGACACTGGAGAGCCTAACCCCAAGAACATCGAGGAGAATTGACCCCATGACCTCCCATTAGGAAATTTTTTTTAATGACGAGGTCTAGACCAATTGAAATAACCCTTGATAGATACAATCTTCTAATCTTTATACTAATTATATGATTTTTTTATATTAATATGTTTAAATATTTTTAATATTGACTTCAATATAATTATTTATTTTCTTAATTAATTCATTTATTTGACCATATCTTATCCATTATAACTATTTATTTATTTGAGCATATCAAGTCTATTATAACTATTTATCTTTTCAGATAATCTCTTTAAAAAAAAAGTAAACTATATTATATTTTTATGAATAGTTTTTTTTAGATTTTATTTTTTACTTATATTAGTGCAACCATGTAAATTAAATAGTTGAAAAATGTGGATACACATTAATCATAATAAACATCAAAGAACTTACTTTATAATCCCCTCCCCCCAACAAACCATAATTTTCATTAATTAAAGTGAAAATTACATTTTTACATATGCACATTGTGCAAGCCAAAAAATTGTTTGGAAGAAATAGTTTGTCATCAAAATAAAAGTGAGTGTTTGAGACCTATATCATGTCCTGTAAGATAATATGTCCATGGATAAATAAAATTCTTCAGTAGATAGATACAACAGAAAAAAAATATGAGCCTCTATCCACGATTAAGATTCTGAAACCATGAAACAAAAACAAAACTAAAAGTGATCAGATAATCTGGTCTTTCAACTGCATCCCTTCAATGGAGGGTTTATGATAGTACTCATGAGTAGTGTTGTCTATTTTTTCTTAGATATTCCAAATCCCTAGAGCTTGTTCTACACCAACCTTAGAAAGAGCATTTGCAATAGAGTTCCTTTCCCTGTAGACATGAAAAAATGAAATTTGATCCAAAGAATGCTTCAACCAAAAAAATTCATTAAGCATTGGTATCATTGTGTGCATGATACATATTGAAACCTCATTGAACCAATTAATTATGAAAAAGAGGCCAAAAACTTGGAGCCTCCTCCAACCCTTTTTATGGCAAGCAATAAGCTTAAGACTAAGCAATTGTGCATAATTATTAGATCCCCTGCCTAGCCCACTTTAAAGCTTAAAAGAATAATTTTTTGTTAGAAAGAAAATGGCTACGCCACCACAGGCATCCCCACCAAGAGACGCACCATAAAAAAATGCCCAAGGTAGAATGGTCCACTTCTTCAACAATGATGTTTTTGGGTCTGGATATCATAACATCATCAAAATTAAATCATATATACCAATAATTTTGGATGCCATTATGTCGAGAAAAATTGGTTTTGATTGGAATATGTCTTTATTCCTTGCAAGCCAAATGCCCCAACAAAAAATTGAAGGAAGATTCTTGAGAATTTTGAAGCAACATTTTCCCACTATGATTGTGAGGCTTCTTTACAAAAGGGTCTCTGCCACCTAATATTTAAGGATATATTAAGCTTACTATGTTCCAAACAACGGAAACATAAAGGAATTCAAAGAAAAATTGAAATATAATTTCCGTTGAATTTTTACATAAAACACATTACATTCATTAATAGTTTTATCTATCCATTCATTAATCAATAAATTTATTGAGAGACCTATCCATCCGTTAATTAACTAACTTATACTTTAGATCTCTTCATTGATATTTTGACCCAACTTCTCTTTAATTTTATTTTACTTATAATGATTGAGTTTAATTTCTTCTTCATGAATGCGGTCTCTAGCTCAGTATGGAAGAGATGTTGTTATGTCTGATTATATATAATGTTTTAACTCAATTTAACAAAATTAACTTAAAAAAATATAATAAACTTCTGCTTATAAATATTGTTACAGTAATTCGGATAAAATTGAGGTCATAGAGTTAGTTTACTATTGTTGGTTTTTGGACTCGTTTTAAATACACACACACACACAGATATATATATATATATATATATATATATATATATATATATATATATATATATATATATATATATATATATATATATATATATATATATATATATATAAAATTTAGATCCATCTTCACTTCAGATCTATAAGTGTTGAGAGGGATCAAATCTCTTGAGGTGAAAATCTTTGCTCAAGTTTTGCATTAAAAAAAGAGGTTTGCACCTATTTGACCTGTTATTAATAAGATTATCTCTTTATAACTATTTTTTAATTCATATATATATCTTGGGTCACGAACATCGGGGATTGGTGGCCACTATGAAATTATCGAGGTAGATCCACTCGAAGGGATCACTTCCCATCAACTCATTAGTAGAGCCTAACCCCAAGAGCGTCGAGGAGAATTGACCCGTGACCTCCCATTAGCAAGATGCTTTTAATGATGGTAGTTAGAAAAATTGAACTAACCCTTGGGACTTCCAATCTTCTCATCATATTAATTATATAATTTTTTATATTATTGTGTTTTAGTGTTTGTAATAATGAATTTAATTTAATTATTTACTCTATTAATTAATTCATTTATTTAGCCATATCATATATTTTATAATATTTATTTATTTGAGCATATCATGTATGTCATAACTATTTATATTTTTTTTTATAATCTCTCCTTTATTTTTAAACTTAAACTATATTATATTTTTATGAATAGTTTTTTTAGATTTTATTTATAACTTATATTAGTGCAGCCATATAAATCAAATCATTGATAAATGTCAATAGACATCAATCATAATAAACATTAAATCACTTAATAATTTTTTCCCAAAGAAAAATCGTAATTTTCATTAATTAAAGTTAAATTTACATTGTTACATATTCACATTGTGCATGCAAAATAATTGTTTTGGGAGACACGGTCTATCATCAAAAGAAAAACCAGGCTTTGAGACCCATATCATGTCCTATTAGATAATATGTCCATGGATAAATAGAATTCTTTAATAGATCTAGATACAAAAGAAAAAAAATTAGCCTCTATCCAGGATTAAGATTTTGAAACCATGAAACAAAATTAAAATTGAAAGTGATGAGATAATCTGGTTTTTGAACTATAGATCTTCAATGAAGGGTCTGTGATAGTACTCATGAGTAGTGTATTCTACTTGTTCCCGGATCATCCAAATCCCCAAAGCTTTTTGTGCACCAACCTTGGAAAGAGCATATGCAATAGAGTTCCTTTCCCCGTAGACATGAAAACATGAAATATGATCAAAAGAATGCTTTAGCCTAAAAAAATCATCAAGAATTGGCATCAGTGTGTGCATGTGACATATGGAAACCTCATTGAACAAATTAATTATGACCAAAGAGTCACCAAAAATATAGAGCCTCCTCCAACCCTTTTTTATGGAAAAAAATAATAAGAGCTTAAGACTAAGAAATTATGGATAATTATTAGATCCCATGCCTATACCGCTTTAATTATTAAAAGAATGATTTTCTATTAGAAATAAAATAGCTCCACCACCACAGGAACCCCCACCAAGAGACACCCCATCAAAAAATTCCCAAGGGGTAGAATGGTCCACTTCTTCAACAATGGTGTTCCTGGGTATAGTTATCACAACATCATCAAAATTAAATCATATAAAACAATAATTTTTGTTGCCACTCTATCGGGAGAAAGTGGCATTGATTGGAATATGTCCTTATTCCTTGTAAGCCAAATACCCCAACAAAAAATTCCAAAATTTTTGCTGGGGTAACGTTTTTCCACCATGATTGGCCCGCTTCTTTGCAAGAGGGGCCCTGCCACCTAATATTTAAGGATATATGTAAGTTTATTATGTTCCAAACAACACAAGATTAATGGTAGTCAAGGAACAAATGAAATATAGTTTCCTCTCCATTTTTACATAAAGTGAACCAACTTGGCCCCATGTAACATCATTTTTGTAAATTCTCCACTTTGGGGCATTGTTTTCATGAATACACCATAAAAACAACTTTTCTTCAACGGGACATCTGAATCTTGAAATTTTCCTCCACTACCATTCATCATTCTCCGACTTTCTATCAACAATGATGTAATGGTAACCCATCTTTGGAGATTAATCCCCGGAAGGGGAGTGTACCCATCGTAAAGAGTCTGCATTGTCATTGATTTTGACATGTGAAATGTTGAGAGCATTTTTATAGTCCCGCCATTGAGTTGAGAAAGAAATTGGAAAATTTAATTGTGCTTAATTTGTCTAACCTGGGCCCAAATAGATGTTCTTTCTATATCATCCACTTGGCTCAAGGTATACCTTCCATTAGCGTTAAGGATTTCCACCTGTTCTGGAGGAAATAAGTAATTTACGCGATAACCCACTTGTTAACACTAGAAAATCGTACAGGAAAAATACATTAAATGTTGAAGGTTGCAACAAGGAACTGTGAAATTGGCATCCAGAAACAACATCCTTGATCCTAGTGAAAATTAAACACCTACACTAGGTGGGGCCCACACATATTATTTTCAGGTGGATGTCTATTTATAGATGCATGAGAAAATTCTATTTATAGATTAGGCCTATTTATAGATGTATGTGCAAGTTCTATTTATAGATTGCATGTCTATTTATAGATGCATGTCGACTATTATTATCCCTTAATATTAGTTGGACCATAAACAATAATATATTATCAATGAGCGCTCAGAAATAGTTAACTGAAATGGCAAATCAATTAGCTAAAGGAATTTCAAGTTAAGAGGTTGGTTGGTGGGACATGGATGTTGACTTGAGTTGTAACAGAGTGATTCTAGTTGTAAGAGAGTTGGAAGTGCAGTTATGAGAGTCGTAAAGTAATTTAACTCAGTTAAGTGAGTTAAACTCAGTTGTTCTAGTTGTAATTGAAGATACACTAGTGAGAGATCAAGTGAATTAATTATTAATTAATTCACAATTAGTGGCCTCACATGCAACTGAAGATTTACTACTATTAACTGCATGCATTTCAGATCCAGTGGAGACCCAGTTGAGTTCTAGGTGAAAGGGAAGTAAACTATCAGTTGTGACATTATCCGGTTGCACACATGCAACCACACACACACATTGGATGTGCCTATGAGGATTAAGTTTTCAAGGCAGGCAATAATCATTCATTCAGGGGTTATTTACCGTCACGTATTGAAGAGTGGACGCAGGTTGTCCAGAGACAATAAATTGGCTAAGGAACTTGCCAATTTTTGTATGACAGTGTGAGACAGTTAGCTATTGTATTGAGAGCTCTTGGAGTAGATATTTGTATGTAATTGTTTCATGATCCAAGATATAATACATAATAGAAGATAGTGGGGTTTTTAGCTTTATGTTTTCCCAGTAAATTATCTGTGTTATGTGTGATAGATCTTTCTTCATGATATTGTGATTGGCGATTGCGTTTCAAATTCCGCAAAGATTTGTAGAAGCGATTTTGTATTTAACAATGGAATATAATTGTTAGATAAGGAGAATCTAGGATATACATGCATATTTTATATTTTCTACATGGTATCAGAGCATAGGAAATTTCAATAGTGAAGCAAGAGCTGAGTTTGTTGGTGGAAAGAATTTGAATTTGTAGAAAGAATTTCTTGGCGCTACAGTTGATTCAAGATTGAAATGGCTTTCAATGGCTTGATATTAGAGTATGCACTCGAGGGAAACTCTAACTACATTTATTGGAAGGATAGAATGGAGGAATTACTCAGAGACAATGGCTTGAAGTAATTCATTGAAAAATATGTTCCTAAACTAGATGTTGCAGATGCTGCGAATATTGATGCATGGCGAAAGAAAGTGGCAAAGGTGAGGAGGATCATGTTGGAGGGAGTATGAGACCACATTTTCTCAAGCCTCCATGGGAAAGCCACAACATATGCTATGTGGAAGGATTTTATGGATCTATTCCAAAGCAACAGTGACCATAGGAAATTGGCATTCAAAGATAAACTCAGGAAGTTCAAGATGGAAAAGAACGACACTATTCTGGTATACTTAAGAAAGTTTTCCAATGTCGGGATGAAATTGGGAGTGTAGGAATAATTTTTTTTGATGATGATTTGGTTAGCTTGGCTCTCTTGGAACTTCCTTAGAGTTGGCACAACTATGAAGACTCTGTCAACGGATGGGAAAAATTATCGGATTGGGAACGACTGTGGTCAGATCTGGTGCAGGAGGAGTTCAGGCAGAACACCAGATATGGCTATTCATCAAAGCATGATGATGAAGAGGATTTTTATTTGGCTGCCAAGGTGAAGAAGGGGAAGGTGAAGAAATTCCATTCTAAATCCGAGTCCAGTGCAGATGGAAAGGAGAATAACATGTCCAAAATGAAGTGTTTTCACTATCACGAGCATGGACATATTGCCACAAATTGTCCACAAAAGAAGAAGAAAAATATGGTTGCTCGAGCTCAAGATGGTGAGGCCCTTGCCTCACAATTTGAGCTTGAATTATCACTTATTGCATGCATGGTGTCAAGTGAAATGAGTTTGATGCGGTACTTGGATAATGGTGCATCTTTCCACATGGTGGGAGACATAAATTTTCAGTAGCTTAGAGGAGAATGACCTCTAGATGCATTTCGAAATGGGTGATGAAAAAAGGTATAGCGCTACCGGGATTGGTACTGTTGCTTTCCAAAGGAATTCAAGTAAACCCTTCTTTTTAAAAGATGTAATGCATGTACTAGGCTTAACGAAAAATTTAGTTTCAGTTGCAATGTTGGAAGATAAAGGCTATGATGTGGTATTTAGTGAAGGTTAATCCTTCCTTCAGCATAAAGCGATAAATAAAGTCAAGAAGATTGGGATTCGTGTGAAGAATCTTTATAGACTTGATGTAGATGTGATTTCTACAGATCTTCCAACCATGGGGAAGTGTGAGAAAGCCATGCAATTGACCCTTGAGAGGGAGCTCGATTTGCATGCAGGTAAGAGTGAACCTCAGGATGTGGAGTAGCCACAAGATGAGGATCATGGAGTGGGAGTAACCACTCATGAAAATAAATTTTGAACCAGATGGGAAGAGGAAGTGCATGCAGCTATACCAGTAGGTGAGAGGTGGGGTGACATGCATGAATAATCCCAAGAAGAAATTTCTGGGCAGGATTCATTGAGATGGTGTGGATATTGTGAATTGAACCTCACTACAAGGAGCCAAAAAAGCATCAGTAGTAGGATCAGTTGTATTGATGCAGTCAGATGTCGTGAGGGCATGAAATCAAAGTGACAGTCTCGGATACTGGAGCGTAGATCAAAGTTGGTATCAAGTGCAAAGTGCATGGATGCAGGTGTTAGTAGCGCAATGGTTCCTGAAGACATGTGCATTAGCTAAGAAGAAGTCTGAAGACTTTGATGACAGATTCATTATACTTATTCAGTTGTTTGGAGGCTATTCAGTTTCGGAAGTGTTGCATGCTTGGAGTTGCATAGCACATGTATGGAGTTGCATGGCGCATGCATGGAGTTGCATGTCACATGCAAAGAAATTCCTTTCTTGTTGAAAGGGAGTGTTGAAGGTTGCAACAAGAAACAGTGAAATTGGCATCGAGAAACAACGTCCTTGATCCTAGTGAAAATTAAGCACCTACATAAGGTGGGGCCCACATCGACTATTTTTTGGTGGATGTCTTTTTATAGATGCATGAGAAAATTCTATTTATAGATTAGGTCTAATTATAGATGTATGTGAAAGTTATATTTATAGATTGGATTTCTATTTATAGATGCATATCGACTATTATTATCACTTAATATTAGTTGGACAATAAACAATAATCTATTATCAATGAGCACTCAGAGATAGTTAACTGAAGTGGCAAATCCGTTAGCTAAAGGAATTTCGAGTTAAGAGGTTGGTTGGTGGGACATGCAGGTTGACTTGAGTTGTAACAGAGTGATTCTAGTTGTAACAGAGTTGGAAGTGCAGTTATGAGAGTTGTAAAGTAGTTTAACTCATTTAAATGAGTTAAACTCAGTTGTGCTAGTTGTAACTGAAGATACACTAGTGAGAGATCGAGTGAATTGACTATTAATTAATTCAAAATGAGTGGCCTCACATGCAACTGAATATTTACTACTATTAACTACATGCATTTCAGATCCAGTGGAGACACAATTGAGTTCTAGGTGAAAGGGAAGTAAACTATTAGTTGTGACATTATCCAGTTGCACACATGCAACCACGCACACACATTGGATGTGCCTATGAGGATTGCATAGTCAAGGCAGGCAAGAATCATTAATTCAGGGGATCTTTACCATAAGGGATTGCGCAGTGGAGACAGGTTGTCTGGAGAGAGTAAACTGGCTAAGGAACTTGCCAATTTTTGTATGATAGTGTGAGACAATTAGCTATTGTACTGAGAGATCTTGGAGTAGAGCTTTGTATGTAATTGTTTCATGATCCATGATATAATACATAATAGAATATAGTGGGGTTTTTAGCTTTATGCTTTCCCGGTAAATTATCTGTGTTATGTGTGATTGATCTTTCTTCATGATATTTTGATTGGCGATTGTGTTTCAAATTCCGCAAATATTTGTAGAAGTGATTCTGTATTTAACAGTGGCATATAATTGTTAGATCAAGAGAATCTAGGATATATATGCATATTTTATATTTTCTACATGGTATCAGAGCATAGGAAATCTAAGGCGGGTGCAGATGGAAAGGAGCATAACATGTCCAAAGTGAAGTGTTTTGACTATCACGAGCATGGAAATAGTGCCACAAATTATCCACAAAATAAGAAAAACAAGATGGCTGCTGGAGCTGCAACTGGTGAGGCCCTTGCCTCACAATTTGAGCTTGAATTCTCACTTATTGCATGCATGGTGTCAAGTGCAATGATTTCGATGTGGTACTTGGAAGTGGCACATCTTTCCACATGATGGGAGACAGAGAAATTTTCAGTAGCTTGGAGGAGAATGTCCTCCAGATGCATTTCGAAATGGGTGATGAAAAAAGGTATAGCGCTACCGGGATTGGTACTGTTGCTTTCCAAAGGAAGTTAGGTAAACCCTTATTTTAAAAACATGTAATGCATGTACTAGGCTTAACTAAAAATTTAGTTTCAGTTGCAATGTTGGAAGATAAAGGCTATGATGAGGTCTTTAGTGAAGGTAAAGCCTTCCTTTGACATATAGCCACAAAGAAAGTCAAGAAGATTGGGATTCATGTAAAGAATATCTATAGACTTGATGTAGATGTGATTTATACAGAGCTTCCAACCATGGGGAAGTGTGAGAAAGCCATGCAATTGACCCTTGAGAGGGAGCTGGATTTGCATGCAGGTAAGAGTGAACCTCAGGATGTGGAGCAGCCATAAGATGAGGATCATGGAGTGGGAGTAAACACTCATGCAAAGAAATTTCGAACTAGATGGGCAGAGGGAGTGCATGTAGATATACCTCCAAGTGAGAGATGGGGCGACATACATGAATAATCCCAAGAAGAAATTTTTGGGCACGATTCATTGAGATGGTGTGGATCTCATGAAATGAACCTCACTACGAGGAGCCCACAAAGCATCAGTAGCAGGATCAGCTGGATGGATGCAGTCAAATGTCGTGAGGACATGAAATCAAAGTGATAGTGTCAGATACTGGAGTGAAAATCAGAGTTGGCAGCGAGTGCAAAGTGCATGGATGTAGGTGTTAGCAGCGCAGTGGTTCCTAAAGACATGTGCAGTAGCTAATCAGAAGTCAAAAGACTTTGATGACATATGCATTATATTGATTTAGTTGTTTGGAGGCTATTCAGTTTCGGAAGTGTTGCATGCATGGAGTTGCATGGCGCATGTATGGAGTTGCATGGTGCATGCATGGAGTTGCATGTCGCATGCAAAGACATTCCTTTCTTGTTGAGAAGGAGTGTTGAAGGTTGCAACAATAAATAGTGAAATTGGAATCCGGAAACAACATCCTTGATCCTAGTGAAAATTAAGCACCTACACTAGGTGGGGCCCACACATGATATTTTTAGGTGGATGTCTATTTATATATGCATGAGAAAATTATATTTATATATTAGGTCTATTTATATATGTATGTGCAAGTTCTATTTATATATTGCATGTCTATTTATAGATGCATGTCGACTATTATTATCCCTTAATATTAGTTGGACAATAAACAATAATCTATTCTCAATGAGCACTTGGGAATAGTTAATTGAAGTGGAAAATCAGTTAGCTAAAGGAATTTCTAGTTAATAGGTTGGTTGGTGGGACATGCAGGTTTACTTGAGTTGTAACAGAGTGATTTTAGTTGTAACAGAGTTGGAAGTGCAGTTATGAGAGTTGTAAAGTAGTTTAACTCAGTTAAGTGAGTTAAAATTAGTTGTGCTAGTTGTAATTGAAGATAAAATAGTGAGAGATCAAGTGAATTAATTATTAATTAATTCACAATCAGTGGCCTCACATGCAACTGAATATTTACTACTATTAACTCCATGCATGTCAAATCCAGTGGAGACCCAGTTGAGTTCTAGGTGAAAGGGAAGTAAACTACCAGTTGTGACATTATTCGGTTGCACATATGCAACCACACACACACATTGGATGTGCCTATGATGATTTCACAGTTAAGGCAGACAAGAATTATTCATTTAGGGGTTATTTACCATCAGGGATTGCGTAGTGGAGGCAGGCTGTCTGGAGACAGTAAATTAGCTAAGGAACTTGCCAATTTTTGTATGACAGTGTGAGACAGTTAGCTATTGTACTGAGAGCTCTTGGAGTAGATATTTGTATGTAATTGTTTCATGATCCATGATATAATACATAATAGAAGATAGTGGGGTTTTTATCTTTATGCTTTCCCAGTAAATTATATGTTTTATGTGTGATTGATCTTTCTTCATGATATTGTGATTAGCGATTGTGTTTCAAATTCCACAAAGATTTGTAGAAGCGTTTCTGTATTTAACAATGGCATATAATTTTTAGATCAGGAGAATCCAGGATATACATGCATATTGTATAATTTCTACATTAAAAATGTCAAGCAGAAGGTACAAATAAAAGTTTCCAGAGAATGAATACATTAGGAAGAGCCAAAAAATTTCATTCTTACTATGGTAAAAGGAAAAATTTGGGAACAATGCACAAGCAACAAAGGCTTTTTACACACAGTGCGACCTTTTATTTGATAGCCATGCACAACGCTGCTATCCCTTCAATAGTCGCGTGGTCCTGGGGATGACTGAATGTCACCATCCGGGACCACTTGGCATGCTTGGTTAAAAATATTCTCACTCAACCTAACCAAGTACAGTCGTCTTTGGGCCACATTGAGGCATTAATGAAACACACAAATGAATCATACCTCCACTCTTGTGTCACCATCCATCTTGGGCCAAGAGAAGGAGGGAAAATTTGAAAATGGTCTATAAAATTCAGCCTTTGGAAGAAAAATAGGAGACACATTGTTATGTTGACCAAATTGTTCCATAGAAAACTAGCTTGTGTAGTTCAACAGAAAAGGGATTGGAAGGAATCAGTTTTTGGCCACCCAACATCTTAGTCCAAGAGAGAGGAGTTCACCACATGTTCATCGATCTACCATCCTTTGAGAGGGAAGAGAATCTTGCTGAAAAATTGAGGGGAAGAGACCTCCTTGTCTTGGATATTGGAGCTCCACAGCTCAAGGGACCCACTACAAGAGATTTAACATTCTACCTTCTATCACCACCAACACGTAATAAAGGGAGAACCTCTCCATTTTGAGTTATTAGTGTGTTTTCTCTATCAAGCGTGTATCTTGTGCATGCTATTTTTTGTTTTGTTTTATTGTTTATGTAGTATGCTATGTTTCCTTTCTAACCTATATTATTACACTTTGAACTTGTTCCATTAAAATTTAACAAACCATTTTGGTTTGTGACCCTTATGTAGGTAAGCAACCTTCCTACTAATAAAAGTGTATTTTGTACGCCCATGCGCCAAATACACTAACATAGGAATGACGACTCCACTAGATTCTTTCTTTTGAGTTAATGGTTGTTGATGTAGGTCCTTCTTCCTACTTAGTTTGCTGCAAATAACCCATGCATCCTCTTAACATCTCCAATCACACTCAGTGAGAATTTTTGCACAACAGAGGAGGGAATGTTTTTCATTCTTCCTGAACACACACATTACTCTCTAATAGATGTGCGCTCCGCGTCTGTAGGAAGATAACCCACGTGGTAGGCCAACAAGCTAATTTTTGCCATTTTTTTCAGTTGTAAATTTCTTGGCAACCCATAAATTTTTTCCATCACAGTGTTCTAGTATTTCATGACTGATTAGAACTCTTACTTGCTATAATTTATCTTAGCAACTAAGTAGTTTTAATTTTAGTTTTTTATTTTTTCAAATCATACATAATTTAAGTAGGAAAAAGTAAGTGGCCTCGAATCCACATATGATATCCGAACAAATGATTTGTTGATAAAAGATACAAAAACACATAGCATAATCAACATAAAATTAAGTGGCCCATATATCCACAAATATTTTGCTAATTCAAGTTTTTCAATTTTTGCATTAGATTAGTTCAATTTTTCATTAGGAATTGGCACTAGGACCAAACTGTAAAAAAGAAAGAAAGTAATCTTTGCCACCCTTTCACCTCATGGTGAGCCTGGGTATGCAAATGAACGCTTTCCTAAGACAATTTTCCATCTACCTACAGTGAAAACATATTCTAACTAGGCAAGGTGTAAGCGGACCATAATCCACACATCATTATTTTTGCAAGGAACAATCACACATAGGGTAATTAGAAAAGGAATGTAAAGGATCAATGCATATCCACATCTCATAACACTTGTGATTATAGACTCCAAAGCACACATGAAGCATCAGTAAGAATTGGACCATAAGGAACCTAGTGTGTTGGGACATTTATCCTCTTCTTACAGTTGCTTCACCAAAGCACACCCTAAGGAAAATTGAGACTCTCTAAAATAATCCATAACTGAACACACTAAATTCTCCCCATAGGGCCACAAAATAAATTATAGCTCAGGTTAGGACCATCGGAGGTAGGCATCCAATAAGATGTCGTGGTCATAATACATTTTGAAACATAGATGTTGACCTTTTATGGAGCTTCAAATCCATCTATTCGCCCATGGAACGAATACCCGAGTGTCACCAGAGACCCGTTTCAGAGGGGGTTAAGCTTAGGCCCAGTGCATGCAGTAGTTTTTGGGGCTACCTGACCCATTTAGTGCTTGTTCTGGTAGTTGATTAACAAGAAGCTCAAGACTCAAATGATCACGTGGGAAGATGATAATTTAGTGGCCAAAACTAGGGCATCCTTCCCTATAGGTGACGGTGCAGGCACCACCTGATCCTCATGCCATTACCTTGGCTGATTCTTCGGCTATTGGAAGGCATCGCCAGATTTTTCACTGACCAGGAGATATCTTCATAAGGCCCAGTTACGTTGAGAGTGTAAGGATGAGTAGGTCTATATAGCCTTTTGAGTATCATATAAAAAAAAAAAAACAAAACCACATTTTTTTCTTGATTTATCACATAGCGTTAAATTAAAGGAAAAATCACCTCTTATTTTTTTCACTTTTTTTTATGCATGTGATCGTATTTTTTTGATAGAAATCTTCATTACTCCAAAAAACCAAAAATATCACCAATATTAATCTAGTCAACACTATAACGAACCCAACAGGACCCCGTCGATCCAAGAATTTCTTGAACCTTCCCCCATTATAGGGAGGAGTGGATGGTCTCCCACCATTTAGGTGTCAGAGACGACAGACTGCCACAATTATTGGTTCATCCTTTATCAAGGCATCTCTGATTGGAAACCCCCAAGGGTCACCCAATACCACACTAGTGGAAACCACAGCAGGGTCACCACACTCAACCCCTCCTACAACCCCTAGATGGAGGAGGAGCGCTATCCTTTCAGGGAATCATAAAAAAATCCATCAAGGCACGCCACAGGGTAGTAATCCCAAAACACCTCCCCTAAACCATCACATTCAGATACTTGTTTTTCCACAATTTACAATGGTAGTCAATACAAAGTTGCCCTTCTTAGCATCACTTAATCTTCCATATCTAACAAAGTTAACTAATTACCCCATTTCTCATGGCCTTAGCTGGCCTCCCATGCCCACAAAGCTCCCTTCCAATATACCAAAATTCGAAGGGAAGCAAGTGGAAGACCCAAGAAATCATATGATGACTTTCCACCTGTGGTGTTCATCCAATAGTATCATTGATGATACCATTAGAATAAGACTTTTTCAATGCACCCTAACAAGGAATGCAGAGAAATGGTATGTTGAGCAGCCTTATGATTCTCACGAAACCTTTAGCGCCCTCACTACCGCGTTCCTCACTTGTTCTGAGTTCTCCATTCATCACAATTCAGGAATGGAACTGCTCACACATTTTAGGAAAACACCAGCCGTCCATATATTAGACCATGTCCACAAATGGAGGCGACGCTATAGTTTGTGTAAACCCAAATTCGACGATAGAGTGTTGCACTACAAGGAAAAGACCCTCTAGTGAAGGTTATAAAGGAGGTTTTTAGTGTTATAAAATTGGCCAAAATTGTCAAAAAACATTTTCTACAACATCTGTTTATGGTTACAGAGGTTTTGGTAGAGCTTTTAATGGAAATTCAACACAACTAAAAAAAAATGGGCGCCCGAAGGTTATTACAGATGTTTTTTCATCGGTGCGCTACTCTGGATTTAACGCACTGGTGCGTACATGAATACCGCGCCCCGGGGCTGTCTCAGTCTAATGAACGCACCGGGGCGTTTAGGTGTGAAACCACACCGGGTGTAGTTTTGGTCATACAACGCACGAGGCCGTTCTAATTGGTCTTGGGATTTGTGCAGTGCCCATAGGTTATATCAACGCACCGGTGCATATACCTTTATGATGCACCAATGTGTCATATTACAGAAAGGCAACGAGATTTATAATTAGTATTGGTATTCGTGCGGTGCCCATTGATCGTAAAAATGCACCGGTACTTATAGATACAAAAATTCCCCGGTACGCAGTATCACACAAATGCACCGATGTTTATAATTGGTATCGGTATTTGTGCAGTGCCCATGGATCATACAACGACATCGGTGCTTATAGACACATAAACGCACCGGTCGATAGTTACTGACACACGCCGGTTTTCATTTTGTTTTTTTAGAAACATCGACCCATGACAGTCCAATTATTGTGATTTTTTAAAATTCATTATTCATCAAAAGTTGACACATCTTATAACAATATTGATATTAATTACATTTTTATTAGTGCATTTGAATGTGCTGCTTGGATTAATTTGTTATATCATATCAGAATTATTGTGGTTTTTTAAAATTCATTATTCATTAAAAGTCGACACATATATATCTTATAACAATATTCATATAAATTAAATTTTTATTAGTACATTTTAGAATGACAATTGAGAACGCAATAGCGACAATGGAGAACACAATAGAATAAATTAAAACACACACACACACACACACACACACACACACACACACACACACACATATATATATATATATATATATATATATATATATATATATATATATAAAAGACAGTCTTTATCATTCAAAATAGGACAGTTATTCGTATCCCTTTGTCTTTCAATTGGGACACTATGTGCATTACATTAAATAAAATGTCTGATTTCACAGACAAATTTCAAAAAATAAAATGCCTTGCTTTGATATCCAAACATAGTGATCATCATTATTTTCTTGAACTGCTGTCACTGCTAGAGCTACTTCCATGACTTGGGGTTTTTTTCAGGAATTTTTTGTTCATGACATTGATTGTTTTCTTCTTCTTTACCTTCCATCTACAAACATAAAAGTAAACTGAAATGAGTGTATATACATTGGTGAGAATAATGAAAATTGCAATATTAAAAAATATACATCAATGTAAATTGAAAAGAAAAATGATCTACCATAGCAACAATCGACTCATAAACTATACACATTCTTTCAAAACCATGTACCTTGCCATCTTTCAAAATTTCATTTGTTGACGCAGTTCCATACTTTGTTTCCTGCAAGTTTTATACCCCATAAAAATCATATATTTAATATAAAAGATGTTTTTGTTCTTTTAATTATAGACGGAGCTAAGTAAAGCAGGATCGATAGATGCTTACAAATTCCACAATTAAATTTTGATATGCCAACATATACTCAGAACCCATATTTAACCCAATTTCAATCAATTCGTCTAATGGTTCTTCTTTGTACATTAGCACCTATTTGAAGACATTCAATGATGATTTTTGTAAAACAACTTAAAAAATACAAAAATGAAATCTAGTTAAGTTGTTAAAAGGAAGTAACAATTACTCACAAACTTAGAGATCAACCCTTTTCTTCCTTGTCATCCTGTTTTATGTGCTGAATGGGTTCCATTTTCTTTTCTTTTCTACAAGAAAATTCTTGAAAATTAATATTTAATGCTAAATTGTTTATTTATTGTACCTAATGATCGAAAAATTCACTGATTACATATTACATTTGAAGCATGTTGTTGTTGAGATGGCTCCTCATGCGATGCAATTTTGTCCATTTCTTTGACCATCACCTTTTACACCTTTTTGGACATTCCTACTGGCATATTTCTGATATCAGCTCGTTCACCTTTTGAGATTTTCATAATATTCCTGAAAATGTAACATGAAAATAAAATATTTAATTTTTATATTGATATATGAAAAGTAAATATAACAAAAGTGATATTTATAAATAATTCTAGACAAACATTTAAAGGAATAGTGCTTTTTAATTCCTTCTTTTTTGTTGTTATACATTTTTTCTATTAAAAGTTTGACATGTCTCATTGACCAATTCTCTGGAAACTCTTCCTATAGTTTAGATAAAATTTGGTTCTTGGAATCATTGGATTGATTATTTTATTGTAAGTGGAAAGAACGTCTATACATTCATTCCACTAGATCCCTCAAACTTTTGTAAAAGTTTTTCCCCCTTTCGTTAACTTCCAACACCACTCTAGATAAGCTAAGGAGCAATTCATTTTCATTTGCATGTTCTATTTTTTTTCTTTTCTTAGAAAACATTCATTTTCTGAGTTGTTGGTCCCTGTAGAAAATTAAATAGATGTGAATTAGTAGAATGTTTGACACATGTTATCCAATAATTTTAAGTATATTATTAATGATAATTAAAAAAAGAAACTCATATTGGATCGATAGTATTTTTTCATTCACCTGATTCATCCTTTTGCAAATTTTCCATTAAAATTTTACGCTCTTCTGGTCCTAGATCAGAAATAATCATATCGAGCTTCATCATTTTTTGGCTCTGCATGATACATAGTAAACAATACATATTAGTTAAACTTACATATAGTTCAAAAATAATATTTTTTGTAAATAATTTACAAAGAACTTGCATTCTTTGCTTTCTTTGATGTGTTAACAGTATTTTTGTTACTTGATCTCTTGTCAGTCATTTCTTTATCAATCTGAAACCTATACCATATCATTCATTAATATATTTATAAATAAATTCTCAACTTTTCAGGTAGAAAATAAATCTCAAGACACTGGTACGCCTTTCATGAGGTACACACCGCAGCCGGTGCGTGGGGATATTAAAATCGCACCGCAAAATAGTATAATAGACCGTACGGTGCATTGGTTATTATAAATGCACTGCAAAAAAAGTGTAATATATCGTACGGTGCATGGGGTATTATAAACTCACCGTAAAAATAGTGTAATACACCGTACAGTGCTATCCTCGTTAAATGAAGCACTGGTGCTGTATTTCATATATGGCACATGGATTTAGAAAAAATGTTTTCAATTTTTTTACTACACAGTACTTGCACAATGTGCTGTATAATACAGCACACCGGTGCGGTAGCGTACACAGGGCGCACCGATAAAGAAAAATCCATTTTTTCCAAAAATTCACACAATGGCCGAATGGATTGGGATCCAACTATGCAAGTAGTCCCATGGGTTTGACGTCATTCTAAAATGAAAAACCCTAATTTTGAAATCACAGAAACTAGGAGAAGAAATGGAAAAAACAAAAAAATGAAGGGTTTAGGGTAAAAATGGATAAAACTGCAGAAAAAGTTAAAAAACTGCAGAAAAAAAGTAAAAAAAAATAATCAAATTTAATCATGAGATGGTTTTAAATTCTATGGTACAGGGTTTGAATCACAAGAGGTTTGGTTTTTTATTGTCTGAATACTTCTGTTCGAACATATTTCGCTGCTCCAGAGTGCCCTTGTGCTCTCTTGCTCCAGATTTGTCTCTTGCAAATATCTGGCATAAAATTTTAGTAAAAATAGTGAAATAATGAAAAGTGTTTAGTATTTAAAGAATTATTTTATGAAATTAGATTTTTGAAAATATTTTGCCGCCCATTTTTCAAATTGCCGCTTTTTTTTCACTTAGAGAAAATAGAGTTGCGTTTTTTTTATTTGCGTTTATTCATTACCAGTGCGAAAGAGTTGTGAAGCACTGGTGCGTCTTTGTAATATGACGCACCGGTACGTGTTATGATGATAAGCGCACCGAACTGTATAAAGTTCTTTTTTTTGTATGTAAGATCATAATAAAATAATGATAATTCTAAAGTACATGAATTTATTTTCATTATTTTCTAAACTTTATTACGTTACAAAAATTCGTATTATTCTAGATTTGTTATTTTACAATTATTTGTAAATTTACAAATTTAAATATTTTAATAAAATCATTTCACATTAATACAATTAAAATTTTCACATTAATAGAATTAAAATTTACAAATATTTTACATACAATTACAATTTTACATTAATTTCACATACATGAATTACGATTAGAATTACAATTACAGTTTTAATTTTACATACAATTACAATTACAATTTTACAAATATTTTACATACTATTCAATTAAAATTACAATTACAAATACAATTACAATTTTAGAATTTTACATACAATTACATTTACAATTTTACATAGAATTACATTTACAATTATAATTACAATTTTACAAATATTTCACATACAATTCAATTAAAATTACAATTACAAATACAAATAAAATTTTAGATTTTACATACAATTAGAATTAGAATTAAAATTTTACAATTTTTCATATATACAATTACAATCATTTCACAATAAATTAAATGTTACAATTACAATTAAAATTTTACATTAATACCCCGGATGCGGGTGATTAAACACAACTGTACATTGTTGGGGATATGGATTGGCGTGTGGATTCACCACACTACCACCCATACTCACACGATGTTCTACATAAATACACCCACTGTCAACTGCAACGCTGCATTAACTCAACACAGTAGCCAAGACCAGCCAGCGTCCATAACAAGCATGGCTTTCTTCGGAAGTTTTATTCCCGCTCTGCCTCCCTTGCGCTCAAGCTGCTCCCCTGTTGTTGCAGAGCCCAGCTCTCGAACCAACACAAGGAGATGCTGTTCCATTGTTTGTTGTATTGAATTGGCGCCTGGTCTTCACATTTCTTAGAGCCCCCTCTGCAATCTGTGGCTCAACTCGCCTAATGTGAATTCCCCTGCTCTACGAGAAAGCCCACCTCTATTCTCTTATACTTCCACCATTAACGCCCATTCCGTCCCCAGTCATTCTGCTGTTTGAACCTGTCACACTGCACAGAGAATCATGTCGCACCTTCAACAGCGTATGCGCTGCCAGAGAGGCAGTAGTCATGGAAAATTCACTCGCCATACCTCCACATCCATTACTGACTCTTCGTCCCTCCCCTGACAATTTCACCGGTCTCTATCCTAAAAATAGAAGTGGTCGTGGTCATGGGCGTGGGCGTAGGCAATCTCAATTCGATGTGGGCTCTCCCCACATCCCTGCCTCTCCAATCATCATCCCTGCGCATCTCCACACTGCCTAACTTTGTTTCCCCTGCACTATGAACAAGCCTACAATCATAGCCACCATCACCATCGAGCTCAAGGAGGAGCCACCCGGTTTGGATGCTAAGCAAACTGGTGTTGGGATGGAGAAAAGCGCTGTCGACAAGCAAAGTACTCCACAAAGTGCCGACTTGAAGAGAAAGGCTCCTAGCTGCAATGATACTCAGGACATAGGCCAAGAAGACAACTCGGGCGACATCAAGCAAGGATGCTCCAACGACAAAGAAGACAAGCAGGCGGAGGAAGATGACTTGTATGCTTATGGATGTCATGTTGTTGAGGAACCCCCCTCCATTTCTCATGACACCTAACCTGGTCAGAATTCACAGTTTTTTTCTACATAGTCTTTTGGCTGGGTTTACTTCTATGCTCTTCATGATAACTAGTTCATCGTTTCAAACTTTTCATAATATGTTAATGTTCCAAGGCTGGTTTCCCCTACGTGGGCGACATGTTTCAGTTTGTTTAGAATGGGTTAGCAATCTAGATTCTATATGTCTGGGATGTCTGGTAAACATTTTTAAACCAGTTTTGCAGTGTAAGAATGCTGCTACTATGGGAAATATCAGCTGAGGCCGGTGCCTCTTTGTAAAACATTTTTGTATTATTAATAGAATAGTTAAATTCATAAAAAAATAAAAAAAAAATAAAAAAATACATTAATAAATATTTTACATACAATTACAGTTAAAATTACAATTAGTACAAATACAAATACAAATTTACAATTTTACATACAATTGAAATTTAAATTTCAATTACAATCACGACATAATATTTAATAAATATCATGGTCATTTAATATTAAATTAATTAATAAACATCATCACGATCATGATAACCATCGTACAAACATCATATTCGATTAAAAAACACATTCAAACATCAAATTAACATTATATATTAACATCATCACAACACAAACATCAAATATACATCTCATGTCAAATAACTCATGCTATATCACATATACACATCTATCTGCAAGCTAAACATTAAATGAACATATCTAACATGACCTAACAATATGCGCCACATCATGATGATCACCATGTAAATTGAGTACAACTGCAACATGAACATAAAATACATGGACCATATATATATATATAACTAAATATTGTTAAAAATATACAACTGTAATATAAATCTCATGGATCAGTTGGTGGTAGTATAACAACATCAATAGCAATACAAGTGGAGGCTTGCTCAATAAAGGGTGCAGCATCGACGGTCGATGGTCGAGCCTACTCATGATCATGATCACTAGTACTGATGGAAGTAAAAAATCAATATAAGTAGTAGTAGTGGAGGCCTGCTCAGTCAATAGTGTAGCCTCGACGGTCGATGGTCTAGGTGCTTGATCATGATCATGACTAGAACTGATGGATGTTGAAGGCTGCTGACTGGACGTGGCCGATGGTCTAGCCTCATCTCCATGATGAGTGCTAGATGCTGCTAGTGGAGCCTCATGCTCATTAGGAACGGAGTGAGGTGAATTATCATGAGATGCATGTGAGTCATTGCTCGCAAACTGTCCATCACATGCCACGGCTCAACTACGCCTATAGCTATGGACAATCCTCCTCAGTCGCGTAACAGCTGTCATAGCTCCTATGACATGCCACATCAGGCCGTACATGTCACGCGACATGCCTCTCCACATCCGTAACATCCTATCATTGACCTGTATGTCTCTATAATGAGCGGGCCTGATGCCCACATCAACAATCAATGCACAGAGTTGGTTGCCCAAATCCATCCTATATCTAGTCTCAGGTTTACCGCGCCTAGCAAAAGGTGGTGCCAGTGCACCATGAGCATGAGCATGTCTCTATGTTGCATCAGACTCATCCTGATCATGATCATCCTTGGCATCGGCCATGTCCTGATTGTCATCAGAATCCACACCTGGATCATGTTGTGGATCCAACATCTTCTCACCATCAAAAGAGCCAATGTCTAGAAAATATAACAAGTACACAACAATAGTTAGACAATTTCATTACACAATTTAATAAAAACAAGTTAAAGAACATGTTAGAATAAAATAAATAAAACAGTAATATTACCTCTATCATCTGGTGCCTGATCATCTGTGAAGAGGATGTTGGGACACCCTCGCCAACCTAATCCAGCATAAGGAAATGGGACCATAATGAATGGATGCAACCCGTCAACATTCGCTAGTAAGTCCAGTGCATCATGTGATATCTTGGCTAGAAACATAGTGTCTCCCCTCTTGGGCATCATCTGCCCCCACATGTGCATTCGGGCCTCGAACATCGGCCTACAGGGCTGTCGAAAAAAACTAGGTCTCATCTCTGGAAACCTCTCAAAAAATAAACAAAACAGCTTTGAAGCAAAAGGGAAGTTGACCCTCCCTTGTGCATGAGCACGACATCTATCTAAGGCCGTACAAAACCGCCGCAAAAAAATGGCAAACCACCTCACAAGTCGTGGCTGTTGTACTAAAGAATCAACATAATATAAAAGCAACCAACTAATGCGTTGGCCGTCACTAGTTTTGTGCGAAATGGTCGAAATGATAAGTGACAGGAATTGCACGTCCTGTCTATCAAATGCACCTATACGTAACTGACCTCCAGGTACCTGAAACTTTGAAGGAGACAGTACATGTGCTCCAATGTATCTGTGGGAGTAAACTAGCTGAATCCTTGCTACACAACCAGCTGGCACATCTGGGAATGAGGGAACATCTACCCCTCTCCTCGATAGTCCTATAATAAAATAAATATCCTCCTCAGTGGGTGTGTACCACTGGTCAGGACCAACCTGGAAAGCCTGTCGGTGGGCATTCCACCTGCGGATAAGATATCTCAAAAACACACTATGCGCCTTTAGGGAAGTAGCCTCCTCATAGAACTTGAGGAGGCCTACCTGCCTAAGGATCCCCTGGGTATATGCTGTAATAGGGCGAGGGTATGCATCTCTCTCCCTCTCTCGGACCTCCCATTGGCGAATCATGTCATTCTGTTGAGCCTGTTGTTGCTCCTGTTCCTCCTCTTCTCTCTGAATCATTGACATATTAAATACTTTTATTTTATTAAAAGAGGCATGTATTTAGGAATATACACATATATATATATATATATATATATTTTTGAAAAAAAAACAAACAGACCAGTCAGTGCACCAAAAAAACAGTCACGCACCAGCGGTGGTGCGGCTTAAGTTTGTAGCACACCGGTGCCGATGCCCCTAATGAAATACAACAAACCGGCCTCAGTGTAGCTGTCTATTTTTCAAGCACCGTTGACTATATCTAAGTTCAGAATAGTGGTGCGCTGACTGAAATATATGCCCCGGAGCGTATATTCGTGTCAGCGCACTGACTTCATGACAATTACATAGTCGACGGTGCGGTATTTTACTCGGCCGCACCGTTGACCCTCTCAGAATGCATAATGTGGTGCGCTGACATACACCGGGGTGGATAATTCCTTCAATGCAACGCACTGGGATTCCCATGGTCAATGGTGCGCTAGCTAAATGAGCGCATTGCATTTTATTTTTTTTAATTTAAAATTATGTGGGGCACCTTTCGGAACTGCCCCGGAAACGGTGTGGATATCGTTAGCACTGGTGGTAGTGCGGCCTATAAATTTTACAGGCATCATTGCTATTCAGTGTGAGCTGAACAGCTCAGGCGCACCGTGCGACAAATTTTTCTTTTTTTCTTTTTTAGTGGTTATTTTTAAGGTTATTTCAAATTCTAATTTGCTAAAAGGCTTAATTATGGAAAAAATACAAAAATAATTGTACATTTCACCGTCGAGGAGGCATATTGGCTGTAAAATTTGCAAAAGAAAATTTGTCCACCGTTTTTCAAAATGCAAGCTGGAGATTGGTGGCCAATGAAAAGAAGCAGTGCATGAAATGGGTGTAATGAGAGCACTGATGTCAGGGCGGCTCAGAGAAGGGGAAATGGCAACGGTTCTTGAGAGCTATGGAGCACCGAGGAAAGTGAAAAATGTGGGTTTTTGGCCGTAATTTTTTTTTATTTAACCCTGTTTCGGTGCGCGGGGTTTTATAAGTGCACCGGTACGCTTGCTTAAAACTGCATTGGGCAGTGCTAGATTTGGCGCGTTATTAATAATGCACCGGGGAAATTCCCTAACACTGCACCAGGATGTTTTAGTTTTGGCGCGATGCTTTGATGATGCAGTGGGGCAGAATATTCATAAAGCACTGGTGTGGAATAGTCTTAAAGAACTAGTTTTTTGGCCTTAATATTTTTTTTTATTTAACACTATTCCGGTGCGTGAGTTATATAGCCGCACCGATGCTCTTCGATAAGAATGCACCAACACGTTTCTATTTTGGCGCAGTGTTTTATGATGCACCAGCGTGGAAGAGTACTGAAGCACCGATGCGTGACTGTAATAAGACGCCCCGGGAAGGTGTGTACGTTGCGCATGCTGTTCGGTGTGCCAATGTTTTGTGCGCATGAGTGAATTCTATGGTAGAGTGCGCACCAGTAATTGAGAGCTCAGGAGTACTGGAAAATTAAAAGTCAGGGTTTTTTGCCGTATTTTTTTTTTAATTTAACCCTTTACTGGTGCGCGTGGTTTATAGGTGCACCGGTTCTGTTTCTTACAAACGCACTAGTCGATTTGTGTTTTGGCGTGTTTTTTTATGATGCATCGGTGCAATTTATTTCTACCACACCAAGTGGTTTCGGATTTTGCGCGATGTTTTATAATGCACCGACGTGGAAGAGTTGTGATGCACCGGTGCTATGGAATAATAAGACGCATCAGGCGGGTGTGTACGGAATGCACAGTGTCCGGTGTGCCAATGTTTTTGTGCACATCTGGACTTTCGGTATTCCAAAGCACCGGGGCAACGTTTAATGATAAGCGTACCGAGTGGAAAACATCCGTGAAACCCTCCTCTAGAAACGGATGTATGGGGTATTTTTCTGTGGGTTTCCTCAAAAACATTCGCTAGAGGGTCTTTTCCTTGTAGTGTTGTTGGACTTATTTTTGAAAACTCTCACAGCTAATATTTCAAAAGACGTGGCAATGCAGAAACCTACTTATGAGGAGGACCCCATTAGCAAGGCTTAACATCTTGAACTCATTTACACCTAGTTAGGATAGATTTACAACTTCCTGCCAAATGCCCCATGCCTGCAAACTTATAGACAGTTACCGGGCACGTTGAATACTACAGAAGGTTTGATCGAGTCCTTGGCCCAAGGTCACTTAAGCAACAGTAACCAGTACCTAGGATACTCGTACGATTCTACTTAGAATGTATCACAACCTGGCTACTATCAAAGTCAGTCTGCACCTTTACAGAAGATGACGAATAAGGTAATTCCATACCATCAACAATAGGGAGGCTCATACCCTCCCTCGCAAGGGAACCAATAATCAGCTAGGAATGCTCATACAAGAGAGCCTCCCCAGTAATATTACACCAATCAGTGAGAGGGGAACCTATACCCCCCCTTTCCTGCACAAAATTCACCACCAACGCAAAACAACACACCGGTGAACCTAGTGCAGTCATCCCAGGCTAAACAGCGACAGTCTTACGACCAGGAGAACAATAATAATCCTCCAAATGCTACAAAAAAGAAGCATAGGAATAAGAAAAAGGGAGACTCTGGAGAGGGGGAAGTAATCAACAATTCCCCTCGCGATATCATTTTGGGGGCAACCCCAACCGAAATAAAAACCAAGAGGCAAATAGTAACCCCCATTGGAAAAACAAGAGACCTAGTCTAAGGAAAAATTATTCTTGTGCCATATGTGGTGAATATGGCCGTTACACTCGCCACTATCTCGGATTCCCTGAATTGAAAAAAATTCAGGGTAACCGAGGACAAGGGGACCTACTCAACATCTTGTTGTAATGAAGGAACACTTCCCCCACCAAGGAGTGGTTAACACCCAGCAATAACAACCACCCCAAAACGATACCGGAGGAGGAAGTCATGAGATCTACATGGCCGACAAAGATTTTTTCTTCCAAACAAGGAATAGGAACTACGATACACCTTCGCACGCCAAACCATTAGGTACAAGTACGAGTGTACCTACCACACTGTTAAAATATCTCCAAAGTACCTATTGAGCCTTATAGCACTCCACCGGATCTATGAGGCTGAGAAGAGTTTAGCAAAGGTAACCGCAAACCAAGCTTTGTCAAGTAGCTATCCCTACTATTCAGGAGAGGGATATCTCCAAGTTATCACAACCAAGAGGGCTGGATAAATTAGGTTTTAGGGTAAGTATAGTAGTGGTATCACTCCGTAATTTTGAGGCTGAAGACAGAATCATGGAGGCAACATCAAAACTACTTCGGGCCTAGGATCTAGCCCTCCTAGACTCAGAGAGGGATCTCTCTATAAGATTTTGATTTGTTTTGAGCTTACCGATATTAGGCTAGTTAAATTAAGTGCGGGAGTTGTTTTTGTTTGATTATTTGTGGTTGGATTTAAGGGGTTTCTCTAAACAATTTCCATTGGGCTATGGAGTCGAAATGGGCTGGGTATATGCATCAAATCCCAGAACAAATGCAAGGAAAGCTAGCTATGAATATTGGTGTTTATAAATGAATGGAATTATGAGATGGCGAAAAGTGATTTCATTAATGACTTAAGAGCAACTAAGAATTCTAAACCATACATCAGAAGAAAACATTGAAATTGTAAAGACAGTCAGAATTAAGGTACTTTGAATAATAAATCTTAATCTAACCCTCCTAATTTAAAATTATAATTTTAAATGATGCACATAGAAATATTATAGTTGGAAAAAATTAAACATGAATAAGGTAAAACATCACCAGGATAACACAAAACATGAATCTTGCAGACTCATCCCTTTATTGATGCTCCGGCTTGAAAATTACAAGTACTTGCAATGAAAAGCATTTACAAACCAGGGTCCAACATCTACTACAGAATAAAATTCTATATTTAAGATATTTGCGATCGATTTTCCATTATCAAAAGGCAATCAGTTCGTTTATTACAAAGTAACTGAAATTTTCCTTGTGCGTCTCATACATGGACGCGTTGTAACGGTTTTCGAACAAATGTCTACACTTCACTATGAAACTGTCATTCAGGGTAACAACCTTTGACATATGTATAAATTCATCATAAATTCGTTTATTCCATGCTGCAATGACCTGCTGTACTGGAAAATGGGACACTGCAAAACTGTCCTAATACACTGGATCTGATGACGTAGATAGTTCACTGAGCTGCCTGTTTTTTCACAATGCTGAGTTGTCATCCTCCCTGGAGTCTACATAGATTTTCCCAATTCTCTGGAGTTAAAATCTTAGTTCTGCTCAACTTTTTTTAGACTTCATGAGTCTCAGTGTACTTCACAAACGTTGGCCTCAACTGAAAAATGTGCTTAATCTCATGCTGTATGAAGACATCATTGCTGATAACATCATAAAATGCTTTCCCTGTCATGGTGTTCTTCATGTTTGTATGTTTGGATGTGTCTTTCTGAATCTCTCTAAGCCTTTTTACATAATCTGTCCTGGGCATCAGCTTATCATTGATAACAAATAAGGAAGACAATCCCTTTTTGTTCAGTGGCTCAATCCTATTGAAAAATATACTTACCCCAATCTCCAGTTGATGACATCTTTCTTCTAGATGTGTAACTAGAATCTTTTTGTTCAACACCTTTTCTAAATCAAGTATAGTGGCTGTTCTGTCTGCCACTTCCTGTTGTTCCAATTCCTGACTACTTATAGAATTCAAAAATCTGATGATGTTGTTGGCAATTTGGGGCTTATCCCCAAGTTCATCATTTGTTCTTTCAATAGAAACTTTAAACAACTCAATTAAATCCCTCTGTTCAAAAATTATTTGAATTGATCGCCATATATCATTCACAGATTCAATTATATCCAACCAAATAATTTGTTTGACTCTTCCCACCATGCTTCCAATTGAGGACTCCTGACAGGAATTCTGCAAACTTTCATTTAAATTTTTACTGATCTATAACTCTAAGGCATGTGCTAAATATTTCCTTTTTAGCTGCTCTTGTAGGTCACTGAGTTGATCTTGCAGCTTTTTAATCTCAGTTGTCTATAAGGACATGTTCTCCATAGCTTTAGCTAATTTCTCAGGTCCTTCACCTGGTGTACCTGTTGTTGTTGTAGGTGATGGAATCACTGTAAGAGGGACTTCCTGTAGTGGAATCATGGCCTTAGCTGCTTCTTTTGCTGATCCCTTCACTGCATCTCTTACTTATTTCTACCTTTCTTTTATCATTTATCCATCTCACCCTCCATTTTCTTAAGTTGTTCTGCTTGTTCAACGATCAATTGCAACATCTCTGCCTTCTGTGTTTCATTGGCTTCTATCTCCTTAGCCATAGGATCTTCTGTGATTGGCATCTTGAGATGCCTCCTTAGATCCGCTATGTCTGCATTCTTCTTCTTCACAAGTGCTTCTGCCACTGCTATGTTTGATGGATTGCACCCGAGTTGCATCACTAAATCCTCCAGAGATTTTATCGTTGAATCTGTGGCCATGGAGGAGATATTTTCCACCTTCAACTGTGACTGTGTGTTGGATAATGTGACCTACAAATTTGAGAGACTCATAGCTATACTAGTTAAAGTGGAGGAGATCATTTCTCCTGTCTACTTGTGCATCTTCATTTGGTCAATTGGATGAATGCTCTTTATATCAAACTCAAAAGAGGTCTTGTTGTACTCTGCTTCACCTTTGGGCTGAGGAATTTGTGCTTCCAAGAATGCCATCCTCATTCTTCCCTTCCGAGAATAAAATGTTGATAGAAGTCTACTCTGGGAGCTGCTTGTTTGTTTCCAAAATTGGTTATATGTGTTGGTCTTGAGAACCTCGTTCCTTATTTTGATTTATTTGAATGTTTCATAGATATCTTCCTCTTCTTGTCCTGCAGTGGACGTAGGATTCTGCACATTCTGTTGTTGGAAAGGCACAATGGCAGAGGATGTTGAGAAAAATGTTTGGCCACCTGCATGAGATGAACCTGGCGAATCTCTAATTGTGATGAGAATTTGCTGGTCCTTCTCACTGCCTTGGTCAAAGTCCATGCAAATTCAGGCTCTCTTCTTGGATTTTATTTTTAATTCTTTAGTGGAGGGATCAATATCCATGTATGTTTGATCCTTCCTGATCCTCTTGATTCCTATCTCCTTTTTGGGCTCCTTTACTTTGTCATCTTGAACTTTTGTAGCTTTACTTTCTTGTGGAGTTGGTGTTTGAATTCCTAAAGTAGACATGACCTGCTCTTATGCCTCCTGGAGTGTGTCTACCACCCATTCTTCTTGGTTCATGTACTTTTCTATATCCGATCTGTGGGTATTAATGTAGGGTGTGGACTTGTTTTCCACCCTCTTCTTGGAGATGATCCCCATTGGATCATAGGACCAAGTGAAGCTATGTGTGAACTTAATCCCCTTCAACACTTTATCTGCCTCATCGCCTCCTGCTTTGCTATTGCAAATTAAATGGACCAATCTGTGATTTGATCCTGAATTGTGACTTCTTCTTGGCAGAGAAAGAATGCACCTCATCTGCATTTATCATTTTTCTGATATATTCAAGTGCAAATATTCTCATAGAGAGGTACTTGGGCAGTTTGTATGGAGCCAATTCACTTCCATAAACTATGATCTCTGTGTAGTTTTGGTAGAGATACCAATCATCTATCCTAATCTGATCTGCCAATTGCATCACCTTCTTGATTTCCTCACTGATCCTTGGCTCTGTGGTACCGCTGAGTGCACTAATTGCTCGATGAAAAAATAGGTCTACAAAATTCTTGTAGGAACTTTTCTTCTCCTTAATCAATAAAGTTGTCCAGAAAATTATAGATTGGGATTGAGAGTCAAAATTTTGATTCATCATATGAAATTGGAACTTGTTGGATTGAAAACAAGCAAACATGTACACCAACATAGAGGTGTACTTGAATACCTCTTCTGTCTGGAACTTCAGGAACTGATCATGGATTGCATCAGCAAGAAACTGAGCATAGTTGAACATAAAAATGGGCTTAGCATACGAGGAGAGGATAGATAAGAAAACAATCATGGTTTCATCTACCCACTGATCATCGTGGTACCCCAATAAGTAATATAAAACAATGATGATGTGCTAGGTCCTGTCAGGAAAGATGGATGATGGATACATAAGATTTTTGGTAGGCATTGGTGCATTGGTGGCCATGAATAATTCTAAGGTTTTGGCCCCGCTAGTGAAGTCTAGCTTTTGGTATAAATCTACGAGGGCTTCATATGAAAAAGGGACAATGTTATAAACAATGGGGGCTTGCATCATCTCTTGAATGGATGAGACATTGATGTAAAATAAAATTTCTCACTACAAGGAAAATACCCTATAGCGGATGTTATAAAGGATGTTTTTAGTGTTACAAAATTGGCCAAAATTGTCAAAAATTTTTTTGCTACAACATCCGTTTATGGTTACGGAGGTTTTGGCGGAGCTTTTAGTGGAAATTCAACACAACTAAAAAAACTGGGCAGCTGAAGGTTATTACGGATTTTTTTTTCATCGGTGCGCTACTAAGGTTTCAACGCACCAGTGTGTGTCCTCTAGATGGTGGCCCCAGGGTGGTCGAAGGTTCCTGCACTGGGCCCTCAAGGTATAAAACTGCACCAGGCGCAGTGTTGGTGATACAGCACATGGGGCCGTACCAATTGGTCATGGGATTTGTGCGGGGCCCATAGGTCGTCGTAACCCACTGGTGCACCATATCAGACAAACAAACTGATATTTATAATTGGTATTGGTATTTGTGCGGTGCCCATACGTCGTACAAATTCACCGGTGCGCAGTATCACACAAACACACTGAGATTTTTAATTAGTTTTGGTATTTGTGCGGTGCCCATAAGTCGTAGAAACGCACCGGTGCACTGCAGCATACAAAAGCACCAATGTTTATTTTGTATTTTTTAGAAACATCGACCTGTGAAAGTGCAATTATTGTGATTTTTCTAAATTCATTATTCATCAAAAGTCGACACATCTTATAAAAATATTCATATTAATTAAATTTTTATTAATTCATTTGAATGTGATGTTTGGATTAATTTGTTATATCATATAATAATTATTGTGGTTTTTAAAAATTCATTATTCATCAAAAGTCGACACATATATATCTTATAACAATATTCATATGAATTAAATTTTTATTAGTGCATTTGAGAATGACAATGGAGAACACAATAGCGACAATGGATAACACAATAGAATAAATTAAAACACACACACACACACACACACACACACACACACACACACACACACACATATATATAAGACAGTCTTTGTCATACAAAATGGGACAATGATTGGTATCCCTTTGTCTTTCAATTGGGACACTATGTCCATTACATTAAACAAAATGTCTGATTTCACAGACAAATATTTCAAAAAACACAATGCCTTTCTTTGATATCCAAACATAGTGATCATCATTCTTCACTTGAACTGCTGTCACTGCTAGAGCTACTTCCATGACTTAGGTTATTTTCAAATGTCTTGTTCATGGTGTTGATTGTTTTCTTCTTCTTCACCTTCCATCTACAAAAATAAAAATACACTGAAATGAGTGTATATACATTGGTGAGAATAATGAAAATTGAAATATTAAATAATATACATCAATGTAAATCAAAAAAAAAAATGACGTACCATAGCAACAATTGACTCATAAACTACACACATTCTTTCAAAACCATGTACCATGCCATCTTTCAAAATTTCATCTATTGGCGCAGTTCCATACTTTGTTTCCTACAAGTTTTATACCCCATAACAAATCATATATTTAATATAAAAGAGCTAAGTAAAACAAGATCGATAGATGCTTACAAATTCCACAATTAATTTCTGATATGCCAACATATACTCACAACCCATATTTAACCTAATTTCAATCAATTCGTCTGATGGTTCCTCTTTGTATGTTAGCACCTGTTTGAAGACATTCAATGATTATTTTTGTAAAACAACTTAATTTTTTTTTGATTTGAGGCTTCTGCAACTTGTGTTGTTGTGTGCATAATTCTAACAAAAATGGACGCGATAAATCTGGAAGATTCTACACACAACTTAAAAAATACAAAAATGAAATCTAGTTAAGTTGTTATAAGGAAGTAACAATTACTCACAAACTTAGATATCAACCCTTTTCTTCCTTGTCGTCCTGTTTTATGTGCTGAATGGGTTCCATTTTCTTTTCTTTTCTGCAAGAAAATTCTTGAAAATTAATATTTAATTCTAAATTGTTTATTTATTGTAACTAATGATAAAAAAATTCAATGATTACATATTACATTTGAAGCACGTTGTTGTTGAGATGGCCCCTCCTGCAATGCAATTTTTTCCATTTCTTTGACCATCTCCTTGTACACCTTTTGGACATTCCTACTGGCATATTTCTGATATCAACTCATTCATCTTTTGAGATTTTCATAATCGTCCTTAAAATGTAACATGACAATAAACTATTTATTTTTTATATTGATATATGAAAAGTAAATATAACAAAAGTGATATTTATAAATAATTCTAGACAAACATTTAAAGGAATATTATTTTTTCATTCCTTCTTTTTTGTTCTTGTACGTTTTTGCGCTTAAAAGTCTGACATGTCTCATTCTCTGGAAACTCTTCCTGTAGTTTAGATAAAATTTGGTTCTTGGAATCATTGGATTGGTTTTTGTATTGTAAGTGGAAAGAACGTCTATACATTCATTCCACTAGATCCCTCAAAATTTTGTAAAAGTTTTTCCCCCTTTCGTTAACCTTCAGCACCACTCCAGATGAACTAAGGAGCAATTCATTTTTATTTGCATGTTCTATTTTTTTCTTTTCTTAGAACAACATTCCTTTTCTGAGTTGTTGGTCCCTGTAGAACATTAAATATATGTGAATTAATAGACTGTTTGACACATGTTATCTAATAATTTTAAGTATATTATTAATGAAAATTAAAAAAAGAAACTCATATTGGATCGATAATATTTTTTCATTCACCTGATTCATCATTTTGCAATTTTTCCATGAAGCTTTTACGCTCTTATGGTTCTAGATCAGAAATAATCTTATCGAGCTTCATCATTTTGTGGTTCTGCCTGAGACATAGTAAACAATACATATTAGTTAAACTTGCATATAGTTAAAAAATAATATTTTTTGTAAAGAATTTACAAAGAACTTGCCTTTTTTTCTTTTTTTGATGTGTTATCAATATTTTTGTAAATTTTACAGGCTGCACCGCTTACTGGTGTGAGCCGAATGGCTCATGCGCACCACACGGCATTTTTTTTATTTTCTTTTAAATGGTTAATTTTAAGGTTATTTGAAATTCTAATTTGCTAAAAGGCTTAATTATGGAAAAACAAGAAAAATACCAGTACATTTCGCCATTGAGGAGGCATATTGGCAGTAGAATTTGCAAAAGAAAAATTTCCCATCGTTTTGAAAAATGCAAGCTGGAGATTCGTGGGCAATGCACAACAACAATGCATGCAATGGGTGCAATGGGAGCGCCGATGTCATGGTGGCTCAGACAAGGATAAATTGCACCGGTTCTTGAGAACTCTAGAGCACTGAGAAAAGTGAAAAATGTGGTTTTTTGGCTGTAATTATTTATTTAACCCCGTTCCAATGCGCGGGGTTTTATAGGCGCACAAGTGCTGTTTCTTATGAACACACCAGTCAGTTTCAATTTTGGCGCGATGTTTTATGATGCACCGGTGCGGTTTCTTAATACCACACTGGGCGGTTTCTGTTTTGTTGTCGTGTTTTATGATGCACCGACGTGGAAGAGTTGTGAAGAATCAATGTTCAACTGTAATATGATGCACCAGGCTAGTGTGTATGGAGCGCACGATGTCCGGTGTGCCAATGTTTTGTGCGCACTGGTGCGATTTTGGATGATAAGTGCACCGAGCGGAAAACATCCACAAACTCCTTTGCCCGCCAACCTCCTCTAGTAACCTTTGCTAGAAACGGATGTATGGGGTATTTTTATAAGGGCTTCCTTAAAAAAATCCACTAGAGGGTATTTTCCTTGTAGTGTCTCCTGCAAGGTTCACTATGGATCTCCGGTTAATGTCATAGTAGGATTGACATTTTTTTATTAGCTCAGGGCAGCTATGGGTTATGGGAAAATGTAATAAGGAAAATTGGTCTCCTAGAGGCCTATAGCATTGACTTATTTAAGGAATTTGTCCTCAAGCCAGAAGTAGACATCGAACAAGTCAAAACCAGACTCTGTCTCGTGGATCTTGTAATCTCTATCAGCCAGGGGTATGTGATCCAAGTCTACCTGAGGATATACCATGGGATTGAAGGGTTGCTGGTCTTCCTTGGGAGTCATGATTTGTCTTTTGTGTCTTCTTTCTCAACCTGAAATGAAGAATGGGCTGACAGAAGGGGGAGCAGAGAAAGGGAAATCGCTATGGATCAACACTGGGGAGGGGGTATGACAGAGGGGGATCGTGACCGAGATTGAACAGTCTAAAGGAGAATTGTAATACGGTTCACAGAGATATGACAACTTTTCTTTGATAAAAAAATGGCTCTTCGACGATAGTTTGAAATTTCTGGGTAAATATTTGTGAATCCAACACCTGCAACAATTTTGACAGTAGTCAGCAGAGTAAAATCCAGTGTTATGCCATATTTTGGCTTTAAACTAGGATTTGTTGGTCGTTGACTAGGCGCGGAAACGTTGGATAACGGGCCAACCATTTATGGCGCAACGGGTTGCTGGCAGGAAGAGATGTGATAGGGCAGAGCGGGTAGGCGAGAGCGGTTGTGGCGCCAATGGTGCGGAAAATGGTTAACAAGCGCGATAATATTGTTACACAAAAAAATTGTTTTCGGAGGGGGGCATGAGCGAGGGGGGAGGGTGCGAAGTATTATGGGCATGCCACGTAGCAGAGTGGGTGGTAATGGATGCTGCCCATTTCGAACCCCCACCCCCCCCCTTTGTTAACGTTTGGCAGCCGAGGGGGGGCCGAAAAACATCACGGACCATCTGATATGTGGGGGCAAACGGAGATGGTGGACAAGGTGGAGGTTACTTAGCGTGGAGGGGATGTGTGACATGGAGGGGAGGTGGGACCTGATTTATATAACCCCCGGGTCCAAGCAGGAGAAATAACCCTGCACCAGTGCACGTTGGTGTGATAAATCCTTTTCTGCAATTTTGTTTGATTGGTTTTCCCCGCCTGGTCCAAGCAGGAGAAATGAACCTGCACCAGTGCACGTTGGTGTGATGCCTTCTTAGTCTACTTCCCGCAATCTTCTTTCTTTCATTAAATGCATATGACAGGATAAATGTATATTGATTGTTTTTTTATTTCTGCACTCTGTTAAGATCAGAAGCATTCAATTTTTATGTGTACAATTTGATTTAATAGTATAATAGCACTTGCAATAATTAAGCACTCATTTTAAGAATTAAATGCTAAGTGTAGGAAGCTCTGATCTGGTGCAAGAACTAGTTTCTTGCCACGGGATCTAAGTGCTTTGAACCTAGAAAAGTTCAAGCCCTTGCATGAAGTAAAAAGCCTTTAGTAAAGACACCATTTATACCTTTTGCATAAATCTCTGTTCCTGCACTAGTGCAAGCAGACTGCTAAAGTGCAGGACATATTAGTGCAAGAAGGAAATCTATAAAGGAGTAGGTTTAAGGGCCCATTTGATGAGACTGCTAAGTGTCTCTGCTAAAGAAAAACACACACTCAATATTTAAAAAATAATTAGCTAGAGTGATTGCCTTTCATCTTTAATTCCCTCTTGCAAATGTATTCTTCCTTGTTCCAGTCTTAGATTATTTTGATGGTTCAAGTTGCCTTTTTCTCTTTTTAATTTGATTCTGTAATCTTTCCTTTAAAGAAAGTAGGGATTTATATTAGGAAGATTCATACCATCTCTGGCATTTCCTGTGCTTTGTCTCTAAGTTTACGGATCCCTCGGGTTGAAAAATTAAGTGTTGAGGAGTTTGCTTAAGTGTAATTCTTGCACCCAACATTTTGGCGTCGTTGCCGGGGAGGCGATTTGATTTGGTAAGAAATTTTTGATTATACAATAGATGTAATTTTTCCTTTACTTTTGCAGTATTTTTTGGAAAAGGTTCTTTGAAGGAATTTTACTAGTGTTAGTTGATTTATGACAACATTTTTTACTATAAGTTGTTTGTTATTTTTCTTTCTTTTTTGAAATGAATGCCTAGAAAAGGTAAGGGTTCGAAGCCCACTAAGGGCCAAAATAATTTTGAAAACAATTCTCATATTGGGTCTCCTTCTGTAAGCAAGAAGCCCAATCCAATTCAAACCCATCAAGCAGGAACAATCCACCTAGATTCTGGTGACAACAACTCAGGTGTGGATCAGCCTGTTGAGAGTGGTACAAGTAAAAGGGAAACAATGGTGGACCAAGAAGATCATTTGGAAGGGACTGATGAAAACCAGGTAAGTGAAGAAAAATCCACTTTTGTGTTTCTAATTGTGGATCCTGATACTGTGGCGCAAATGAAGAATATTCCACCATTAGCTCTCCCTCATTTCCATGGTAAAGTTCATGAAGATCCTCACTCTTTTCTATTCAAGTTTGATATTCTGTGTAGAAGTTATGATTATTCAACGGACGCTTAGAAGTTAAGATTATTTCTTGTTACTCTCAAGGACTCAGCTCTACGCTGGTTTATGGGGTTAGGAGGAAACACTACAACCTCTTGGGATCAGAGGAAGAGAGTGCTTTTGTCTAAATATCAAGAATATTGAAAAACTCAGGACATGCAGGATGAGATTTTTACAATCATACAGGATGATGATGAAACTCTTGAAGATTACCTAGAAAGATTTCTGTATATTTTACAAAGGTCGAAACTTAAGTTTGATCCCAGTACTATTAGAACCTTGTTCTTAAGAGGATTTACTGATAATGCTAGAAATAATTTAAATCTATTAGGACAAGGTGATATTTCTCAGCAAACTTTTGAACGAATTTGTGAATTATGTAGGAAATTTTCAAGAAATCAGTATATATCCGGTAGAGGAACTCGAAATAGAAATAGAAAAACTGAATCTACTGATGCTATGATTATTGGACTAGAAAATAAAATGGAAAACATGAAAATTGATATAATTAATACTGTCACCAAACAGTTAGACTCTTTAAAATTTCAGCAAAAAATCATGAAGGAACAAGAGTCATTATGTATTTTCTGTCCTAAATGTAGAGACAAGCATCCTCCTAAAGAGTGTCCTCTTAATTTGAAAGAAACTAATAAGTGTGCTATTTGTGCAGAAGACCATGTCACAGAAAAATGTCCCTTTATAGTAGGACTTAAAGCTGTATTTACAGTGGGAAAGCCTGAAGCTGAATACTTGTATGCTATGGGAGCAAGAAGGAATTGGCCTCAGGTAGGTATAGGTATGGCTCCTGAATTTTCCCCACACTATCTTGGTTATAATTCACATGCATATTCTTATCCTAACACTAATCAACAGTGGCAGTATGGGAACCAATATCAGCATGGGAAACCTTCTCAACCATGGAAACAAGGTTGGAGAGGGCCAACTCATTCTCCATATTCCTACCAACCACCTATGCATTCATATCCATCTACGCATACACCTTATTCAATGCTTCAACTTCCGAGTCAGTCTACTCCACCGTTGCCTTTACCTCCACCCTTTCGACCTCCTCAGTTTCCTGCTCAACCTATGCCCAATCCTAACAATAATAAAGCAGTGCAAATGATCTATGTAAAAAACCCACCTTTACCATTCGAGTACCAATCTATTCCAGTTGGGTTTCATGATATTCAATTAAGATCGGGAAGGACTGTAACATCAGAAAATCAGAAGCAACCTATAGTGATTGTTGAAGAGAAAGGAGAAGAGGAAACTCTTAAAAATTATCCGAAAGCTGTCACTAAGCAGCCCTTACCCTCTGAATCCTTGCCATCTTCTTCCAACCAGCCTCCCTTCCCAGAGAGGCTAGTAATGGAAAGAAGTGAGCCTATTTCTGAGACTATTTTGGCATCTGAGATTCAAAATATTTTCATTAAGATAACTTTGCTTCAAGCCATTAAAGAGATCCCCATTTGTACCAATATTATTAAGGAACTCTGTCTCAAGAAACCTGGGAGGAAGAGAGTGGAACCCCAAACCATTCAATTTGTTGGTAGGGCAGCAGAGTTGATGACGGGATGTGTGTTTATGGAAAAATATACTGATCCCGGGAACCCTGTTGTCTCAGTTCAGATTGGTAATGTTCTTGTCTCTAATATTTTTATATACTTGGGGGCAGCCATTAATGTCATGACTAAGCAAACCATGGATCAACTTCAAGCATTATCTTCGGGCCATGACACCTAATCCTATGGATGGGTGTGCACATTTATTTTTGTATATTATTTGTTATTAGAAATAAGGAAGGCCAAGAGTCATTGGGAGCTGAATCCCAATAGCCTCACCTCCCATCTATATAAGCAGTTCCATTCTTCAGCCTAATATATTTTGCGTATTTGAGGAGTTACTCTCCATTTATATGGTATCGTGAGCTTACTCATACATTTGGCATTTCTGCCTGTGTAACTCCTTTACCCTTGCTCGTTTAAGATACATGCATAGGAACCAACATACGTAACTAAACATCGGTCAGAAAAGATATTACTCGCATTAACATGATAGAAAAAGGAGTGGAACCATAATCATAGTCATCTATTAAAGTGATAAACGAATAGAAGTTACAACCAAGTTCTGACGTCGCAGCCTCCTTCGAACGGGTCTCCGGTTGTCCACGTCTCGCAACGCTCGCCAAGGAAAGGGAAACCTCTCCAGAGTCTCGTAACAATGGTCTCCTCGCTTGAATGGGCCTTAAGGGAAAGAAAGGATTCTTTACAGCACAAAGGCACTTGGGAATAGGGAGATGCAAAGCTTCAGCACTTCAAGACTATCAGCCTTTCAACCTTTCAGCCCCTTCATCAATGGATGAAGGCTATATTTATAGAGGAGAGGAGGAGGTTGGGATCCCTACAATAGTGGAAGGGAGGCCTTATCCTTTTGGAGGTTCCCCATATGGTGGAAACAAGAGGCCAAAGGAGGAAGGCCATGGTTATCCAGGCGAAACCACTCCTGGTGACTCATCCACGAAGTTGTTGTAATCGAAACTTCGCCTCTTTTTTTAAAAAACTTTCCATAAACAGAGTGGCGCGGGTACAACACTGGGACAGAGCGCCAATTGGCGCGGGCTCAATGTTAATTTTCCCCCATTGGCGCGAGTACATAACGGGCTACCAGCGCCAATGCAAAAACATGTGTTTTTAGGGGTCTGTTCAGGAAATGATAAACAAGAGAAATGTTGTCCTCATGGAAAGGGATGCAATGAAGGTATTTTCAAGGCTTGACATTGCTCACAGGTCACATAATGGGTCCTCCATTGTGCGGGACGAGGAATGGTAGGGACGGTGACAAATTACTGTGTAACAGATGCCCCCTAAAGCATGAGGCCCGAGAGAGAGAGAGGGGTGAAATGCTTTACGAGAACATGTTCAATTGAAGGCCCGCCGTCGGAAAACCTGCGCAGAAAGATACAACTGATATCTCAAGTACATGATGTATAAGTGGTATGGACGCAGCCATCCGAAACAGAGTATGCTATAATCCGGATCCAGGGTATGGGCGCAACCATCCAACTAAGATCAAATAAATAGACTCAGGTATGGTCGCAGCCATCCAATCAGTGAGTCATGTACATAATGATAATAATCCACAATCGCAGCCTGGATTACAACAGACACAATCCAGGGTCTTGCGCTCCATCTCGACCCAAACAAAGTACAAGTTCAAGCATGCGAATATGTGAGCTGAAGTCGAACATGAAAGAACATCGTCTGATTACCAGCCAATGATGAAAGCTGTTAACAGACGCGAGAGAAACCACCAATAATGACAATGGTCCTCAAGGTACTACAGGTACAATCTACGGCGTGCGAATAAATGAGTTGATGTCGAACACCCGTAGAATCACTCGATCGGAGGCCAATGATGTAAACCTCTCGTCGAATGCGACGAACCTGCCATTGAGGCATGCAGGCTCCAAGGTACCATAAGGAGTCTCTAGACCAACTTCCTGGATAATGAGTTGATGTCGACAGGAAGTGACCTTGATCGAAGGTGGGCCATAATGATTCCCACATCATCGACACGAGACAGAGGAACATAATGTTTTGTTGTGAATCGGGGCCATATGAGAAACAGAGAAAGGTTGATATTCGCAGAGGCCAACTTCTCTTGAACATATAAACGGCACGACAATGGACTTGGCAGTATTTGACATCAACAGATCAAAGGTCATGGCGACGAGGCAGTGAACATATGAGAGGTCAAAAGAGATTACCCAAACCCATGGAAGCAAAGTGAAGCAACGAGATGAGATGTCCCCAACCCGACACGAATGCAGACAAGTGCCATGTTCAAGAGCGACATACTGCCGACGACAACGAAGATGGTTCCATTTTTCCCCACCATCTGGTGAGTACCTCTTTATTTTTACACAAGCTTGAAGAGGATACCATATGCTTGTCATATAAGTCCGCCCTTCGGGCGAATCCATCCTAGTGCATTTAACGAGTCCTAGGAAGGAGACTCTGGAAAGAGAACTATTTCGACTGAATCAATAACATCGTGGTTTAACGAAGTCTCGACATAAAGGAAGAACTCAGCTAGCTTCTTTTCACGTTTAGAGAGTTTGAAAAGACAGCAGAAAAGTAAACTCCACAGGTCCCTTTTCGTAAATAGTTCCTCAGATCCGAAAAGGTAGAAAACAATATCCGAGAAAACCTCCTAGTCGCATAGGCTAGGGTATTCCTTTTTCGTAATCAATCCATCCCAGCCCGAAAAAGGGGTAAACGTATACTGGGTAGATGTCGATTCGTGTCCAATTTAACGAGATCGAAACGACAAGGGCCTCGGCAATCTTTTCATGTTTAGAGAGTCAGAAAAGAGCTGAAAGATGACTCCTCCTGGAGGAACGAGTGGTATAAAGGGTAGCAACTGGTTCCGGTAATGGTGGAACTACTCGGAACAAATAAAGGTCGAGAGGCTGGCTAACAAGACCACTCATAGCAGCGGTTCCTCAGGAACGGGTAAAACAACCAAGTGAAGGCATATGATCGGCCAAGCAGATAGTGACAATGGAGTGAGAAAACCAAGGCTCATCTGGTAAAAATAGGCTGATAAAATGACCATCACAAGAGGTAAAATGGGCAAGGTTTTATTTTTACACAAGCTTGAAACAAAGATAAACTATGCTTGAAACCAGTTTCATTTTTACACAAGCTTGAAACGGACATAAACTATGCTTGAAAAGATAAGCATGCCCCCAGCATGGTGACTCAATTCGAGGTACATGCCCCCCAAGCTTCAGTCCATATGAAAGGCAGATGGAGTGAAGGTTCAAGTTACAAGATCAAAAGAAAAGACTCGACTGGGAGTTTACGAGATCTAAACAATGACTCGAATTGAACAAGAACGTGTTTCATTTTTTTAACGAGGTTGACACATTAAAAGAACTATCCTCAGACACCCTTGTTTCATTTTTTAAGGAGCTTGACACAAGACAAGGAACTATGCTCCGACAACCTTGTTTCAGTTTTTAAGGAGCTTGACACAAGACAAGGAACTCTGCTCCGACAACCTTGTTTCATTTTTTAAGGAGCTTGACACAAGACAAGGAACTTTGCTCCGACAACCTTGTTTCATTTTTTAAGGAGCTTGACACGAGACAAGGAACTCTGCTCCAAGAACCTGGTTTCATTTTTTAAAGAGCTTGACACAGGGAGGGAACTGTGCTCTAACCGACTTACATCAAAATGAACAAGAAGGCGGCGCTTCCAAGAGTTCCACTCCTGATGGAAGGAAAACATTCTGGAAGTCAGGACCCAATGCCCCCAGCACCTGATGCACGACGGCATCATCACTGGGCACAGGCACGGGGTAGGTAGACACATAGTTGACCTGCGGTGGGGCAGAGACAACAAGTGGATAAAAACCAGGAGGGGGTGATGGCAGACCAGTTGCCACATTAGGACCAAAGAATGACAGTTGATCAATGGTCACGATCCTTCCTTCATGCGGAAAACAGGCCACACGAAAGAGGGAGGAGACGAGCGCTCCCATGGCATAGGTGTAATCGCGCCCCAAAAGCAGATTGAAATCCAAGGGGCCTGGAATTACCATCACGTCCATATGGACGGTTTTGCCTCCCAAAGTAACAGGTAACCTTGGAAGGATCCCCAACGGTTGACTCGTCCTTCTATTGAATGACAACAGATTCTGCGTAATAGGCGCAAGCGGTGGTGAACCGAAAGCTTGCCAGGTAGTTGAAGACAGAATACTAACAGACGCACCTTCGTCTATAATGGTGCTGGGTACAACCAGACCAAGAGCCTGTACTGTGATCTCGAAAGGCACATAAGACGGAAGGCGAAATCCTGCAAATCGATTCCAATCAAAGGAAGCGACCAAACTACTCGGAGGGGCTATCATCGAAATGCGAAGGTCTTCCCCTGATGTTACGGAAGCAGAAGCCTCCTCCATGACCTCCATCTCGAAGGCGGGAGGAATATCCTCTGGAGCCTCCATCATGGGAGGCGGAGGAGCGGCTTCTTGAAGCACAGGGACAGGAGAATCTTTCTCCAAGTCTGACGAATCTGAAAAAACCAGAAGGACATGAGGAGTGTGAGATCCACTCTCGACAGAAAAGACCTGGTGCACCGCGGACGGGGCCAGTTCAACCGATCCTACGACCAATGGTTGGTCAGGGCCGGATTCGTGAATTTGAATTTCTGGGGGAGTGGGATCGACCAAGGATGACTCTTGACCAACCATAGGATCGGCTGGTAGAGGACTCACAGAAAGCCGATTGTAACCAGGTGGAAGGCATGGTGTAGAACCGACTGGGTTGTCCAAGACTCGCTTGGCGTCATCCATATAAGGACAAAGGTGAATGGCATGGTGTCCTTCACACAATTTACAGGGATTGGTGATCTTACCCTGCTTCTTAGAGTCCTTATCAACAGCAGCTGAAGACGTGCCCCCAACTTGACTCCCGGAAGCCAAAGGCAATGGTGGGCAGCCGTTGGACCATAATTCGAGCACCTTGGGAATGCCAGGGCAGTCTCGAAGAAGATGGTCTCCCGTGCACAACATGCACGGGAACTTGACTTTCCGAGGAGGGTTGGAAGGACTATCGAGAGGAGATTCCTTAGGGACAGTAGCCGTACATTTAGCCTCTTGCTTATCGGACTTCTTCTTCTTTGTCTTCTTCTTCTTCTTCTTAGCCACCTGGTTACTCGAATCCAGGCTTTCACCAGGTGAAGTAGAAGATGAGGACGCAGAAACAGGCGAAGAAGGGGAGAGGTCCACCTTGGAATCAACATGATGTTGTTCCGTCGGAGGAACTGACTGAACAGTAACGGAGTTATTCGGGACAACAGAGGTTGAGAACAACCAAACAGGCAACCCAACAGTTAACCCAGGAAGGGACAACGTCGCCATGTAAGGAGCACCCACATTTCCAAAAGGAGGAAAATGACCAGGATTCCCTTCTGAGGGGATTCCTTGGTTGGTGAACTCTGAAAAAGTTGCCATCAAAACTCAAAACCACACACGGGCCGAAAAAAGAGTTAAGACACACGATCAAACGGCCAACAAGCAATATCTAAGCGGGCGTGTAATCGTGGGTGATTAATTTTATCGCATTGAAAAGTAAGAAATTCTACCGTTTCATATTTTAAGAGTCGAGAAACGATAAAAAGATGACTCTATCTCTTTCAGAGTTGACACAAGCGTGAAAGGACAAGCGCTTGACGGTCTTTTCAAGTTTAGGGAGTTAGAAAAGACCAAATGACTGCTCAGGAAAAACTAGGCACAAAGGGTGTACCAAATATCCGTGAATTGCAATATACACCTTGGTTTCAAAAATGAAACAGAAATCGACCAAGGACTTTCCGTACGTGCAGGTAGTCTCCCCGAATGCTGTGTTCGGTGTATCACGGGTATAGGGCGGCAGACTCGGCTTCCTGTGGATAAAGGATTGAAAACCTATCGGGGTCTCCCTTTATATACGCGACGGTACGGGGAGCGCAAGTCCGTACTAGCGCTGTCTAAAGCCAACAGGCGAACGACAGCTGCTAGGTTTAACGACGTCGGAACACGTCTCTAGCCTAGACCTTCTAAATATGTTTCGTTAAGTTCCAATGCTGCCTTAGGTTAATTGAATAAATTTTACAGTTGATCTTCAATTAAGTTTCAATTTTCAGGCCCTATCGTATGTAATGTCTCAAAAGACTCCTAAATGCAAAGCTACATGAGAAAAGAAATCTTTCAATTCGATGAATGCTATCTAGTTAAAGGAAGAGCTTCAAACAATGATGCAACAAACAACAAAACTGAAAACGAAACTTTTCCAAACTAGATGGCTTTCACTATCCAAAAGTATTCTAAACATTCAACGAAGCGAATTATGCAATGTAATATATGCAAAATCCTTTTTTCGAAAACTATGCAATTGTAATCTATGCACAATTTCCTTTTTCTTTTCAAATAATAAGAATGCACTCAATGCATTTTTCGATAAAATGAGAATCTACTTAATGCATGCTTTTTACAAAAGAGAATGCACTCAAAGCGATTTTTAGTTTTCAATCACTAAACAATGTGATCTAAGTCCAATGATGAATCTCAAAAACACTTTTCGATGTAATGTGATCTAATGCATTTAAACGAAAAGAAAACTATGAGACGAAAACTAAAAAAAAACGCAAATCTTCTTAATGAAAGATGAAAGCAAAAGGGATGCGAACAAACACTAAGAATGCAATCGTTGTTTCAAAATACTTTGTGACGAAATTCCTCAAAAGGTGACAAAACACAAAGAGGACTTCCAAAGAATGAAATCAAAACAAGGCATTCACCCCTTTTACATCAAACAATCATAGAAAGAAGAGATTCCAAATAATGAGCAATGTAATCTATGCTCATACAGAGGAAAGACCCAAAGGGAAAGACACACTAGTGAAGGATTAAGGGAAAAAAAAAAACTCAATTTTCATACACCCTGAAAGTGGCCCGACTTGTACATTGACAACTAGCGCCACTTGGCGCGACTTTTACTTGAAAACTAGCGCCAATGGCCAAGTGGCGCGGGTTGCTAACTGACAACAAGCGCCACTGCCAGAAAATGAAAAAACAAAGAATTTCTCCCAACCAAAACCAGACTTCCCACTTCAAGCTGAATCTAAAACAAACCCAGAAGCAAAATACTGACCAAAAGAAACATCCGAACAAGGATAACCCTACCACCTACAGGAAATGGCACGACTGTCTGGCTGTAATCCGCGCCAGACAGGGGATGGCGCGAGTGATAAACTGGCAACCTGCGCCAACTGGCGCGACTGTCAGGGCTAAACTCGCGCCAATCAAGCCAACTATCAAAAGGTGAAAATTCGGAAAAGCAGAGGTCAGATCTGATCCTCTGGGGGCTGAACCAAAAGCCAAAACACAAAAAGAACCCAACCCAGAAGGTTCATCAAGCAAGGAAAAACGATCAAAGCGAAACAATCATAAACGAGAC